>CACRXK020007879.1:0-21867 GCA_902702795.2 Paramuricea clavata
CACTCCACCATCACACTCCACCACTACACTCTACCGCCACACTCCACCGCCACACTCCACCGCCACACTCCACCGCCACACTCCACCGCCACACTCCACCGCCACACTCCGCCGTCACAGTGTCACACTCTGCCACCACGGGTCAAACGACCCCTATATCACTACTCACATACAATATAGATAATAATCTCGTATCCACTTAATTGCTTGTATTTACTTTTACTTTTAAATTTTTAGGAACAAATTAAACACAAACAAAAGTTCAACTTAATAAAATTTGATTCTCGGGCGATAGCATGGCGAAGTCGACTTGTTGACTGCACAGATCGGGTAAGTACTGTAGACAGATCTAGAAAAGACGACGCGAGCTCAAAGACGACGCGAATGTCGTCATTTGGCGCCTGCTTCTGGTTTGCGAGGTCGTCTTGGACGATTTCACGACGTGAAAATGCAATTAGAACGTCACAGATTTATGCTTCTTTTGAAAAAAATATGAGAGTATGCATCATGACCGTCATCCTATTTTGTTCGCTATATATAGTTTAATGATTCTAGTTAAATATTTTGTATTGACAAGGATGTTTTTCTTGTATTTCGCTAAATTTTTTGGACGTGTTGATTTTCGACAAATATACTTTCGTCGCCATAACAAATCAAAACTGCAAGCATGGTTAATAACCATTTCAGTACCGCTAGTATTCTTCACCAAAACAAACATATTAGGACAAAATGAACAGCAGTTATAATAATAACTTGGGAAAATAGAAGAATGAAACCACTTTCAAGTGCTGTTTTAAAAAACACTAAAAACTCAATCAATTTCAGTTGTTCTGTCACAACAGTGCGAAGAAGTAGGACAAGTTAAAAAACTCTTTCCTGCGTGAAAAACTATCGTAAACAGTATTAAATTTTACCAATATAAACACTGATGCAATATTTATACTGAACAGTTGACAAACTTGATTGAATCGGCTATACAAATTAAAGCATTTAACTTGTAAACAATACCTGCAGCTTTTGTATTTATTCCAAATGATGCAACAAAGTTCACTTTTCAAAATACCGAAATATACGGGTTTTTCCAAAAAAAAACTTATTGAACGTTCATACAAATTCATTAGGAAATACTTGGCCAGTATTATATAGCTTTTTCTTGCACATATCTTGACAAGTGATTGAAAACAATACAGGAATGAGCAGACAACAAGAAAACAACAATTTGCTTCGAAAAAAACATGCCGTCCGGAAGTGAACGCGGGGTGCATACGTCACTTTCAACGTCGTCTTAGACGTCGCTTCGTGTTTTCTAAATCTAACCAGTGAAAAGTGTCATTGGAATTTCGGTACTGCCTTTATTCGTTCAACGTCGGGCGTGAAAGTTTGCTTTTGCTTCGCCATATCTACTGTACCATCAGCTTTAAATCATATATATCGCTATCACTTTAAACCAATTTGCCAACGCAGAGCTGGCACCAATTTATCAGCATTCGCACGACGATTATTTGAACTTTCAACGTCGTCTTAGACGTCGCTTCGTGTTTTCTAAATCTAACCAGTGAAAAGTGTCATTGGAATTTCGGTACTGCCTTTATTCGTTCAACGTCGGGCGTGAAAGTTTGCTTTTGCTTCGCCATATCTACTGTACCATCAGCTTTAAATCATATATATCGCTATCACTTTAAACCAATTTGCCAACGCAGAGCTGGCACCAATTTATCAGCATTCGCACGACGATTATTTGAACCTCGTGCAAGTGAAATGAACCTCGTACAAGTGAAATTTACGTCGTGCAATTGAAATGAACCTCGTGCAAGTGAAATTTACCTCGTGCAAGTGAAATGAGCCTCGTTCAAGTGAAATGAACCTCGTGCGAGTGAAATGAACCTCGTGCAAGTGAAATGAACCTGGTGCAAGCGAAATGAACCTCGTGCAAGTGAAATGAACATTGTGCAAGTGAAGTGAACCTGGTGCAAGTGAAATGAACCTTGTGCAAGTGAAATGAACCTTGTGCAAGTGAAATGTACCTCATGCAAGTGAAATGAACCTCCTGCAAGTGAAATGAACTTCATGCAAGTTAACGTCTCCAAAATTATATTTCTAGAATATAAACGATGCTTGGCAGTGGATAAAAGGTTTGACTGTCGGTGGTAGTACGAACACATTAGCTGCTCTGAAGCTGGCGCTGTCTGATGAACTCTGTGAAGCTATTTATCTGCTAACTGATGGCAGGCCAGACCAGGTAAGTGCTAACCTATGCTACTTCGGGCTTGTTAACTGGGAAACGAGGCAGCCCGGCTAGGTGAGATCTCACCTTCACGCTAGGTGGGATCTCGGTCAAGTGGAATAAATATTTCATATGAAGGCTTTATCCCACCTCACCGGTTTGGACATTTTGACCTATAAGAAAGTACTGATCGGCATCGTTGGAAATGCAAACAGAAAATAAACATTAGTAGACCTAAATAGATACTGTTAAAGTGTACAGTTCATGGCGCAGTACATTTAATTAATTACAACAAAAAAATATTTCGAAGGCACTATGTTTACATAATTTCGTTCCACCGAGGCGGGATAGGTGGAATAAAAAAAGTAACTGTATTAACAGAAATAATTTATCCCACTGATCATGAGGTGAGCTTCCAGGCAAACAGGGCTCATATGAACAGGCCCTAAGACTGAGTTCACACGACACAAATCTGTTCAGTTCACACGGGAATTCGCATGTTTAGTCGAGTAGGTTCGTTAGTAGAGTTCGTCGAGTAGGTTCGATTATTATACAAAATAATGAATGTCTTCATTCGTGTGGTCCACTTTATAAACTAAGCTCTTGGCAGTGTGAGTGTGTGCTTTAACTTAAGCTTGCCATAGTTGTAAGTGTGCTTTGATTTTCAGTTGCTTTGCAATATTTTCGTTTAGTGTAATTATACATCCGATGGGGCTTCGGTGGCGCAGTCATCAGAGCAAGCGCCTTTCACCTCTGAGATCGTGTGTTCGATTCTCGCTACGGACTCATGTGAAAAGAGTCAGTCAACGCTCTATGAAAAGTCGTGGGTTTTATCTGGGTGCTCCGGTTTCCTCCCACAGGGAAAGTTGACAGGGTGGGTTAGGACATAGTTAGGATAAACACTGTTAAGAAAGTAATATCACAACTGTTGTAAAGATAAAATAGGCTAGGCTCAGTAAGTAAGGCGCATTTGATCAGTAAAGCGCATTTGATCATATCCACATGTAATCGTAATCGTATTCTTTTTGTCGTTATAGCCAACAAGTACAATTTTGGCGCAGATTCATTTACGAGATCCCATTCCAATCCACACGATTTCTTTCAACTGTTCAGATGGGGCTGCAAATGAATTTTTATGTAAATTAACAGAACTTACCAATGCTAGGTAAGATACAGTTCATACAATATCATATGTATTGTTAAACGTTTGCATCATGCAGTCATGTTGATGAAATTCTTGGAACTGCTGATAAACATTTTTTTGAATTCAATATATACGTGGGTTTCATTTAAACACAGAGTATATCGGGAGTGAAAACAGAATACTGAACTGATATAGGTTCGTTAGCAATTATTATACAAATAATGAATATTTTCATGGAGTGAAATATGGAATATTCCATTCCATGTATGTATACACGCATGCATGCATGCATGTGCACGAGGCAACAACTGATCGAGTGTAATGGAAAACTACATCTTTCACCAAATGAAAATGTTTTTTTTTACCATTGCACGAATAAAACCATTCATTATTGGCAGGTTTTATTCGACACCACAATGGATCAATGTATTGAATGATTTACTGAACTAAATGCGAAACAAGTGCACATGCGTGCAGCTAAGTTACACATATGACGTTCAAAATTAATATAACATGCAATCCAACAAACAAATTCGAAAAAATGTTTTAATGAAAAAATAATATATTATTAATATATTAATGATGGCATTCCCTTAATTAAATATCCATCCACATTAAAGGTTAAATTGGCACATTAAGGTTAAATTGACTACGATCACGAAACCGTGCAATTGAACAAAAACACAAAAACCTGCGTCTGAACTGTGGAAGGCATGGAACTGTCCATTTCGCGATCATGAAACTGGAAATTGTTTGCATATATTATATGATCATAATCGGCACAATTTAATGGGGAGTTATGTATAACTTTTGTGTTGCTTGTGATGTCACTTTGAGTGTGCATCCACACCGGGCAAGCTGAAAATTTTGGGAATCGAAATGCAAATGAATAAGAATACAGGTATCTGCCCATCTTTGAGTCAAATTCAGAATATTATTCAGCCAGCAAGAGCATTGTCATTCAATTTCTTTATAATAAAAAAAGAAATAAGAAGACGTTTTTCTAAGCCGGTTGCAATTTTTTTCCAAAAAATAAATTCCAAATCGTTTAATCTTGCATGCTGGTGTACATTAATTCTCAATTTTATGTCCTATGTTGTAATGCAATTGTCGCACTTCTCTGCAGGTTTCACTATTTCTCGGAGAATGGAAGTGTTGGTGGAGAATCAGTAAAAGTATATGAGGTCAGTATTTGCACTATGAAGATTTTTCTTCGGAAAGCTTGAAATTCTGGATGTTGATACTCCTCACTTGGTCGCAGTTTTATATAGAGCTGCGTGGCACAGCGAAACTTACTAAAACGTCACAGAATTGTACACAGCAAGCTTGTCTGCATTGGAAAGCTAAATATTAGCTTAGAAAATTTCTATGAACGTTTGGCACAAACAGCTTATTAACAAGCTCAATATTTGCTGTGATTTGCAGAGCGAGGACGTTCGCCTGATCCGAGAAGAAATCGAACAAGCAACAAGAGATCTTGAACGGTTAACAAGATTGCGCGATTGGTGCGCAAAACTGGACTGGGTTAGTAGTAACGCCAACAAGACCAACTCCAGGTAGGAATTTTGCTGACTCGTTATGAATCGCTCTTTAGGGGAAGCCGCTTTTCGGGTTTCTCCTTAGCGAAGCACGGTTTGGGTGTTGCTTGTAACCACTAATTGTCTTGAGCTTTCGCCTTGATAGGTTATGTCATTGTAGTTGATCTTAACTGCATATGTTTTGGGCGTTTTCTTCGCGTACCCCGGCTTTCCTTCTCGAGGTTTAAAGCAGTCATCTTTCAACACGTAGCTTAAATATTCTTTAAAATTAATTAACTAAAACATAGCGAAATAATGAAATCATCCAATCCAAAAAGTAAAGCAAAGATAGAGCTGCTGGACGATGTCAGTTTCAGTCCCTTTCTATTGTTTTTATCTGCGCGGCTGGACACGAAGCTGCAATTAAGGAGTGTAATAATATTATCCTTTTATGAACTGATAACTTCATTATCGATACGGTTTAACTGGATTTATAGCTTGGGAAAATGGTATTAAGACTGTTCACGTCCTTCGTAGAACGATATTGGACATCAATTCCGCCATCTTGGGTTCACTTTTCTCACATGACTGAAGTTCTTGCTCGAAATATATATATAGAGAGCTCACTGATATCAGGCGAAATATGTATCGCCTGATATGATTTACAATGTCTTTATCTTAGAGTTACATTAAGAATCTTTATAAACGATGTAATGGTATACAACACACATAATTATGTCCGCTCCGTGTTGCGAAAGAAAATAAGTATAAATAAAATTTCTTTATCAGAACTCAGACGAGACCGTCAAGTGCTCCGCCGATTGTAAAATCGAAAGAACCTCTTCGACCTTCAAGACCTCGCGTGGTCAGAAAAAAGAAGAAAACAACAAAGACTGCGAATAGAGGTGAAAATAAGAAAATTTCAAACCAAGAAAGTTCGACATCATCTGACGATGATAGCACAGTGAAGTCTGAGTCAAATACAAACGACGATGAACGAACGTTAATAATAAAATCAACAAAGGAATTGGGCAGCGACGTTAAGAAACCCGAAGGACCCGACAAAGGTCTGTATAATCATCGGATGAAAATACCTTTACCATGCACATTGTTTTGTGAATAACACCAAAGAAGTCATTGTTATTGAATGATTTTTTGAGTTTTTAAATAAATCAGTCGGCTAGATTTGATGCATTCTGCGGAAACGTTGCTAAAAGCGACAAAATGGGTAATACCAAAATCCACTGCTCTGCAGTGGAACGTTCCATTGCAGAGTCAATGAAACGAAATTCATTCATCACGTGATCATAATCCGGCAATTAAATGACGCTAATACGACGTTATATTGTTGTCAACATGTTTTTTACCACATAAGGTACCCGCAACGCTACATATGCTCATCGCTTTTGTTCACTTTCTTTGTGCACACAATTAAAGAACATGCTGCAACATTTTTTGAAATTTTGAAAAGCAGACTTTAATGCATGCAAGATGCCGAAATGAGGCATCTGCGCCTCATGTAACCTCCTCGGCTGGATTTACCTGCGTATGTGTCATTGAACGTTTGCATTTTTTACTTTAAGACAAAATTCCAAGAAGAAAGAAGACAAAGAGAAAAATTGTACCGTAAGTCTGAAATTAATACTTTAATAATCTGTAGCTACAGTGATTATTATAACTGTAGAGTGGTTTGAGTCATTATACTCGATACATCAAAACAAGGGGGATGAAGTTGTAAAAAGTCATAAAGTGCATTACAAAATCTTGAATTTTGAAATGCAAGAAATTCACAACTTTGATAAAAATTCCTCTCAGGATTGAAAATGCTCTTCCTAGGCTTCGGAAACGCATTTTTTCTGGGAGGAGTATGCCCCCGACCGCTCTTGGTCAAGATCCCCTTCCCCCGCTGGAACTGATAATTCGATGCTGTGGTTTTCTTGGAATATATTAGTTATATTGGTTTCATTGTTCTTTGTAATATTTTCTAGACATTCATGCGTAAAAGATGACTTGGACCTAACAACTGTTAACAAAATTTCACCAACTCGGCATAAAGTAACTTCGCCGCCGACAGTAAGTCATGCATTATAATTATCTACCGTATTCGGGGATATTTTTTTATGGGAGCACACATAAAATATCCCGAATATAACAAACACACAAATTATGTTTTTATCATTCATATAACCACTTACAAGCACATAATGCCGATTCCTTAAGGTAATTTGTTTTTAAACGTTTGCAACCGGATTTTGGTGTTCAAATAAAGAACGAGCCCAAACGCACCACAGAGTTAAATTAACAATTAAGAAACGTTTGCTTTGTTAACCCTCAAACATTGTTAACAAAATTGAGGCACTGCTTTTCCAATCAACTTTTAGAAAAAGTGTTTCAATTATAAATTGACATCGACAGGTGTTCATTTGCCTAATCAGTGGAGATTGGCAGTGGCCAAGCCAGCCCGACAATTTGGTCATGCTGTTTGCCAAATTGTCGGGCAGGCTTCGCCACTGTAGATTGGTAAAGGATTTTGTAGATGGAGTGTAAATTTTAAACATTTATGAAGACCGGACCATATGTAGGACCAATGCGAAAAATGCACCTATAGGCCCTCAGGCAGGAATCAAACCTGTGGTCCTGCGATTTTTGTGCACGCTCTAACCAACTGAGCTTCAGAGTCCTGTTGTCAAGCCCTAACCAAAAGGTTATATGCATGTGTACTGGTTATACATGTATAAAAAAAAAAGGTGATGTCATGGCAATGTATATGGGTAAATATCAGGATTTTTGGGCATCTCATATAATATTGATGTAATATTTGTACCATTTAATGAATTTTAATGTTGTTTCCTTTTGTTAATAAAGAGGTATACGGTACTTCGTTTATCCAGGTTCGATTATAAGAACATTCAAAATCATTGTATTCTCGAACAAGTTTGGTTTCCTCAATTTTCAATGTTTTATATCGTCTGTATAGAAATCATCAAAACCCGTGGAACAACCTAAGTCACAATGGATCAGAAACCATAAGGTGTTGGCAAGAAACAATGTGGACGGTTTTTACTATCCAGGTCTTCTTCGTGTTAACATTAATCCTCGATATGCAGATGTTTCGTTTTGTGATGTGGAGAGTCAAGTCGTGTCTCTGCGTCATATTATACCAAATGAAGGATCACGACCTTGTCCTACTTTAAAGGTATTACGATAAATTGCTTCAACCTTGGTAGAGTGGTAATATATACTGTGGAATTGGCCAGTACAGTACAGTGCAGTGCAGTGCAGTGCAGTACAGTGCAGTACAGTACAGTACAGTACAGTACAGTACAGTACAGTACAGTACAGTACAGTCATTTTATCGATAATATATTTTCATCCAATTGATTAAAACGATTAAGGTAATTTTTCGAAATGATTAAAATTAATTGGCGTTCGGCACCAAGAAGGATTAAAAGGGTTACATATGAACATGTTTGTGTAAAGATTTTGACCATCGTTGTTTGGTCTGTTGAACAATTCTATTTTCGCTGACTCTTTTAGTCAAACTTGTCAATAAAGCTAGTTACTTTACAAAAGAAAAGGAAATTGTCAAGGTAAATCTGTCAAAGAAAACTTGTATAGCTGTATATTTACACATGAGAATGGGCATACGACTTACCAAGATAAAACCTGTGATATATGGAAAACGTGTTCGTCAGAAAATTCAGTTCATGTCCCGCCGAGTCAATCCCCTATTCGTTTCGTTCGATTGTCACAACATATATTCAGTCTAGCTATACTTATAATAATGAATTATTCTTCCAAAATATTAGGTCGGTGATTTTGTTCTGGTCAAGTTAGTCCGAGAAGGTCGTCCACCTTCTTATGTACCAGGCGTTGTGTACGTTGTTCCATTACGACAGTCAAAAGCGACCAAATACCACACAATCATTCACTATAATGGATCAAAGGTAAAAATGTCTTCTTATATCACTGCACTATAATCGAATAAAGAACAATGAGTTTCTGTTAAAATATCATTAAATAGTAAGTAAAATTCTGCAGTTTAGGAAGTTTTATGTAATTATTTTCCGTATAACTTCGTTCTTGACCATATGAAATTAAAGTGCAAAACCAAAGAGCCTAAAAATAGTGATATAATATATAAGATTTTTTCTCAGTATTTTGGCTATAGAATGTATTGCTCTTACCTTGCTCGATCGCTTCATCCAAACGTTGTTTAAATTTGTTATTGTATGTATGTTCATTACATTGATCGCTTTCTGCATGCTGTAGCTATGTAATAGTTGTAAACAAAATAGTATCTGGCTATAAGCTTTTAGTAACTTCAATCATTAGATTAAATAGTTTTAAAGAATATCTCTACTCCTCTGCCGACACTGTTAAACAAACTTTGGTGACTTTCTTTGTGTTTGCGAAACCGTAGCGTCGTTTAGTAAAACAAATTGAAGTAAATAGTGCAAGGATATCCGTAGCTGAACAAGTAATTAAACTGCGCAAAAAGTACTATCCAACCCCCCAGAATGTACTAAATGCAATTATCTTCTTTTTAGGCCACTGCACTCCGTAAGGATATTGTGAAAATATCTCAATCTCGTTATGCCTTTGCTTGTCGCTATATTAAAGATTGTGAAATTACTGCCAACAAAAGGTACATAAATTATCATTTTTTGTTCTTTATGTAGAAGTTGCTACAGTATTTACAAATGCATGTACATTTTGAAGTATCGAGCTTATAAATGCTAACATACAGTATACATAGCTATACGATTACGATTAGCATTTCAATAGCGCAAATTTACATGTCGATGTGATCAAATACGCTTTACATCACCTAGTACTGGATGAATTTAATTATTATTAGGATGTTAGGGTTTGTAATCCAAGTGAGAATATATACATTTTAAGACCTAACCAGGAACGACTGCGAAAAATGCAGCACAAGGTCCTCCTCTTTGATAATTCGTGAAGTATCAAATTGTGTGCTTGTACCTTTTAGCTCTTAATCTTACGAAACCTATTGAGAGCATATCTATTAAGAACAACCATACAGTATGTTCTATCAGATTGGAGTAAAATAAAATCTGTGGACTGCAGAAAATATATTAATGGCATACGATATACATGCATGTAACGACAGTCTCATGGTAAATTTATTTTTATTTGTTTTTTATTAGCCCTGTGATAGCGGTATTTAATTCAAAGAACGCGCAAGGTAAATGCTTTATATTCCTGTCTTTACCCATACCCCCTTTCTGCATTAACTGAAAACAAAAAACATGATTCTTTGTGCGAATTTCCTTATAATTATACTGTACTTTTAAAAGGCACAACATTTGCTATTGCTCAAGGTAATAAGAAAGGATCGAGAGATACAGCTACCTGGAAATATATTAAGCAGAACTTCGATGTTTCGAGCGAATGCCCTTCGTCGGGAAGCTAGTAGGCTACTATGGCACTTCCGCTACAAATGTCCCGAGTTCTGCCTATATTTTTCAGGCAGTAGTATCTCTTACAATTAGCCATTCCGAAGTTGATGGGTGGACTGGGAACGAGTGTTAAAAAGTGCCCAAATTAAGAAATGAAAAGACCACCTCAAAATTAGTAAGTGTACAAAGTTTGAAGACGTTTACATGAATATCCTTTGAATAATAAGCTTTCGAAAATCCGACATTTACTATGAAATGTATTGCAATTTTGGTTTTTGGGACGCGCGTCCCAAAAACAATCTTTTAATCAGTAATTTCATAATTTTCGAAAGCTTATTATTCGAAGGGTATTCATGTAAACGTCTTCGAACTTTGTATACTTACTAATTTTGAGGTGGTCTTTTTAATGATTTAGTTCATTTCTTAATTTAGGCACTTATTAACACTCCTTCCCAGTCCACTCTTCAACTTCGGAATGGCTAATCCGCAACTTCTTGTTATCGTCGCTACTTACACTGGCACCGACCGTTCGAGATAATTAAAGAATGCGACTATTGGCCCGCTATAGTTACTCAAAATTTCCGTTACTGGCGTCTGCAAATTAAGTTACATCATAGTCTGTCAAGATATGATGATCTGGAAGCCCGGCAAAATGGCAGGCTACAAAATACAAAATAGAAGGCTTGGTGTTGAACTGTATCTCACCGTGCACAAATCCTTTATTTCAATTCATTAAATATTATTCGTTGTGGTTGCACGTTTCATCTCAGCTATTCCTATTGCATGCATGGGCAGTTACTTCGTTATACGAAAATACAGTCACCGTGTTCGTTCACAAATTAACATAGATTCAGACAAAAACATCAAACGATGACTAAACATATTAGTTTCCAAGTCATCATACCTTGATAGACTATGGTCACATGTGTATAATGTTATAATATTACTGTTTTTTACGCTTTAACATGATTTCCATCTTCAAAATCAGGTAGCGATTCCTCCGACAATGATGAAAGAAAAAATTTAAATGACAATAAATCAGAAGACATCAGCAGCAAAAAGAATGGCAGTGACAGCTCTGATGATGACGTAAACAACAAAAATAAAAACAGAAATAAAGACGATGGCAGCGATAGCGATTCTAGTTTGAACGCGAACACCAAAGTGTCACCTCGAAATTCGGCAAATGATGAACTAGAACGAATGAAGCAAGAGCTGTTAGATACTAGAGAATCACAAATGAAATCATTTGAAGAGCAGCAAAAGCGTTTTGAAGAGCTACAACAACAAGTTAAAGACGCCATGGATGAGCAGACAAGACGACAGGAAGAGCTGAAGAAACAGTATGAAGAAATGGTTGAAAACAAAGGCAAGCTTGATGACGGCGGAAAATATATGAATGAGAACGAACTAGAAGAGGCGAAGAGAATGCTTGATGAAAAGCAAGAGGATATTATTAATGATTTTAAGAAACATAAAGAGCTACTTGAGCAGTTACTGCAGCAACAAAAGGCGAACATGGAGGGAAAAGAAACCGAAAAACACTCGGACGAGAACAAGAAGACCAAACGCAAAGGTAAGAAAATTGTAGGAGAAAGCGTTTATCTGAAGTATAAGAACGAAGAATACTGTAACAGTGGTATTACACAAACGTTTAATATTGTTACTCTAGGGGAATAACTATTTTCCTGTATCTAAAAACGTTTACGATAGATTTAAGGATTATATCCGTTGTCGCTAGAATTTAAAGCCTCACAATGAAGTTCTAAAAGGTATGCTTTTAGGAGGGGAAGGTAAGTCTGGTACTGCTATTATCGTGTTCGCAAAGAAGTTTGAAATATTTTTTGCATATTGAATAAATTTCATTACGTGAATTTCCGTATCTATTTACGTCAAGGCTGTGATGGTAATTGAAATGCCCAATCTTTCCTTTTTTAACACACAACATACAATACATAAGCAAAGCAAATGAGTAAAAGGAGCAATGTTGCTATTGTTGTATATGACATGTAGTGCAGATATTCGTCCAAAATCCAGAACCATGCGACAATTTAAGAAAGTCAGCAAAATATAAAACAAAAACCGAAAACATTTTGGAAGCCCCAATACATTATGGACTAAAAAGAAGACGTAAATTTTAATAATATTTTTTGTATCATTTATGGGTTTTTCAAGACGGTTTTATTTTTTTTTTCATATTTTATTTTATTGTAGATCTAGCAGATCTTAACGCAGTTTTTCCTTTCTTAAGGGAACTCGAGTTCATCAGACAGTAACAGCAGTTCCAATAACTCACATTCAGACAATGATTCACCACAACCACCGCGCCCTGAGCAAGATGAAGAAAACCTACGAGAAAACCCGGAAGATGAAACGCCATCCAAAATCCATTTTCATGTTAGATCAGGGCAAAAGGAAGCCTGCCTTTGGACCAAAGGATCCCATGGATTGCTGATTTGTAAGTATTGATTTTAAGTAAAATGGTGAGATATGCATACTGTATGTATTAGTAATTTCAGTTTGATAATTTATTTCAGTCTGGAAATAAAATTTTATGATAAATGATAGCAAAAAATATAATCCATTTTTATAAAGATATCTTAACAGTACCTACAGGTAGGCCTTTACCTTTTCTGTGAATATAATGATGGAAGCAATGGTGATGTTTAGTGTGTATAATGCTGTTGAAAATTGTAAAGAACATGCCAATTATTAAGATGATAAACAAATTATCGTAGTTTTAATATCCCTTGGTGTTGTTCATTAATGTCGATGGTTGCAATGGGGATGGTAATGGTAACGATGTTGTTATGGATGATAAAGTTTCGGTTAAGTGTACGTGTAATTGAAATAATAATCGCAAGGGTCGTGGTAAAAGTATTGATGAAGGTAGATGTAATGGTGATAGTGATGGTACAAGTAATGGTAATATTAATATAAGTTCTAATGCTAGTGCTAGTGCTAGTGTCAATGGTATATATAGTCCTGATGGTAGTGTGATGGTAATTTGTATCATAATGATACTCTAAAGGAAATGATATAGTGGGCATGGTAGTAGTTTTTTATTGATTGATTGATTGATTGATTGATTGATTGATTGATTGATTGATTGATCGATTGATTGATTGATTGATTGATTGATTGATTTGATTGATTTGATTGATTTATTTATTTATTTGATTTACTTACGAGGGCAAATAGAGTGATAATAATCACTTATGTTGTAATAGAAATGCTTATACTCTTTATATAAACAATAACAATAATCTCTGATTACCTGAAATCTGTTCTACGTAACGTTTCTGTTTCCTGTGAGCGTATTGATTTGCGGCCGTTTTAAAATGAGGACAAACTAAAAAGACCATTAGATCGCATTAAGAGCGCAGTGATCGACTTATTAAAACTCTTCTATGAAGAGAACCTAACCCGATGTATACCCACGATGGTTATATGCGCTTGTTGATTATGCGCTTTTTTTTGGGTTTTTTTCGACGATGATAAGTATTTTGTTTTTCGATTATCATAATTCAGCTTCATTAATATTTTGACTGCTGTTGTGCCTGATGGATGATAGTTTGTTCCAGACAAACGACATGGTAGTGTCATCAGCATTTTTGTCAGTTACTGTACTTATAGGTACTAAAAATGGTACTGGGCCAAGGATGGACCCTTGAGAGACACCATGACTTATGCGCGTGTACGCAGAACGTCTTCCATCCATCTTGACATGCAGTGGTAAAAGTTCTATAGGTGGCACTAATTGTAGTTGTAAAGATATTGATATCGGTGGTGATCATTTTTTGTTTCATTTCTAGCACGTGCACCACTTGACAAAGATCCTGCTGTAGAAAATCGACCTGTTCCAGCACCATTACGAAACGGAGAAGAAGTTTTAGCTCAATGGTCAGACGATGGATGGTATTACAGAGGTATGAGAACGACATACGTCTTGCCTACAAACGTATTTAAAATCTATTTCTTCTTTTGATATCTCATTAACACTGATTATTAAGGAATATATTGCTGACCGTCATAAATTTTGTGTTTTCATCGTATCATTTTTGTAATAAATCGTTTCTAAAGTGCAAAACATATAGAAACGTTTTTAATTGGCTATAGATGTGTATGCGATAAAAAATTAATTGGAGCTGTTGCTCTTTTTTAAACACTAATTATCTAGTGCATTACTTCCTCCAGTTGGTTTATTCCATGAAGAAACTATATGCCTTGTTTACAATATCAAAACCTTCATTCATATAAATATATGTTATTGATTGAGCGAGATGTCCAGATTGTAGGATATTAGTCAAATTCTTTCTCGTTTGTCAATGAACTGAGTCGCAGGCGAGATCCATATACCAGCAAAAAAAGAACGACACTAATGTCCTAAACTGTCCGGACCGAACAAGCTCGTTCAATAAGTTGTTTATTTACTTATTATCTGACTAAAAACAAGAAAGAGTATTCTTCAAAAAACAATGTCGTTGTCAATGTTTATAAAATTAATTAAGTCGAGAATTAAATTTGAACATTTAAATACGCAGGATTTTAATATTTGAGAACAATTTTTGACGAAAATAGAACGATAACGTCATATTTTCAGTCTTTCAGATATTAATATACATTAGTATAATTACATAGGTGATTATTGACAATTCTCCACACTGATTGGTTGCCGTTGAGGTAATTATAACACGATAATCATGTAAGCGATTTTCGAAATGGCGGCCGAAGCCGTTTTGTCGATTAAATGACGACGAATTGTGTATTTTTTTATTTTTTTCCAAATAATCACGTATGAAATTATACTAAAACAATTATTCACCTCAGGCTCGGTGATTATCGTGAATAAAAACCTCGACTTCGTCTCGGTTTTTATTCACCGATAATCACCTCGCCTTCGGCAAATAATTGTTAATTATTGAAAGTCGGAAACACAGCAGTTTAGTTCGCCGAAACGTCGTTCAATGGCGGCTTTTAGTAAGTAGTATAGTAATAAGATCAGTTTAATTTTTTTTACTATAGGTACAGTGCAAGAGACCACAGGAGAGAAATATCTTGTTGAAGACAGTGTTGGGAATATAGAGGAAATTTCGAGAGAAAATATTATAAGCGATGAAGATGACGCTGCTAACTCGATTCAGGTACAGTAGGTTTTAAAATTATAATATCTTGCTTACTTTACTGACCAGGCAGACATAGCTACCTTTATAATAATAATGCAAGTCGACGATAATTATAATAACGAGAGTGTAGGAATTCCAGATTTATTTTGTATTTTTGTGAGGAAGATACTGTAATTAACCAGTAAAAAATACATTCACAAAATGTAAAACATTCTACGATTCGCAATGCGATTAGTTTTCCGTATGGTTTTCAGTAAACCAGTTTAATGTATACTATTTTCCCATCCATACATTTTGTATTCATTAATTATGGCCCTTCTTTCTGCCTCTTATTAAATCCCGTGCAAATGAATTTAGATCTAGGTACAGCTTACTTCCACTTTTACGTAAATTAATTAATGACGTCTAGGTTTTAAAGGGAAATCCCCAATATCGAAAATCTCTTTTCTGGAATCTGCTAGCACATTACTAGCACGGTAACATCAGTCATCAGAGATACTTTGAAGATGAAGTTGTAGCATTTGTCGTTCTAAACGACATTGGATTTTTGGGATTGATGGGTATGCAGGTTGAAGTCTCCAGATTTAATTGTACCTTAAAGATTCGAAAGATTTTTATACCTATCCTTTACATCAGACAGATATACAGGTAATAATGGAGTACCAAGTGATCCAGTAACAAATATTATCTTGTTAGGTCAATGATGCCGTGATTGCGCTCCATCCAAGCTTTTCGTTTAGCTACGCACCAGGTATACAATCTAGATGAATTTAAATAATAATGCAACGCTATTTGGCATTTATAATACCAATTCTTTGTTCTCAAATTACAGGTATTGTGGTTAATACCAACAATGACATGTTGTTCAGCGTTCGATTCTACGATGGTCGTGAAGATGTCATTCCACGTGAAGAAGTGTACTATCTAGGCCACGAGAAATTTTCTGCCGATGTGGAATTTATTGTACGTTGTGAAGAAAGTTTGGTAGGCAAAGCCGTTGTCGCTAGGAATGATGCGGACGGATTCTTCTACCTGGGTGAGTTTGTATAATTAATGTTCATAATGATGGAGAGTAAGTGGGGAAAAGAGGGATGGAAAGCTAAACAATTACGGGAACTGTGGGCTTGACGTCATCAAGAAATCATGATTTGCCCAAAAACTAAGGCGAAGCTCTCGTGCTTAATTTTTTTTATTTCGAGACGATTTTACAGAACGCTTGACTGCTCTTAACTATCCTGTTTGTCGTTAAATGGCGGTTAGCTCTCAAATACCGCCATCCTCACTCTACATCCATTATAGTTGACTTTAGCCACTTTTCATACAACTAACATATTATCGTGCTTCTTAGGTAACGTACATGACCGCGTTGGAAACGGACGCCAATATGTTGTGCAGTGGCCGGAAGGCCCTTGCCAAGTACAGGTACGGCATTATTATAATTTATGATATTATCAAAGCCTAATGCCTTTAATGTAGTACCAAAAATAACATGTAGTTAACGTTTACTGTAACGGTAATACTATAGTACAGTAATAATAGGCTAGGGTTGATAAAAAAAAAAGATAAAGTTTGTCACTACCAGCGGCTTTTTTTACTTTGAGGTGGCTCGATACAGATTTTTAAAAATGGAAAATTTGCGATTTAGATCCGTATTTTTGGACAAGTAGGCTATTACTTGTTGAAACAGAAAAAACATCTTACTTATATATGTAAAACAACCATCTAAAGGGTTTGAAATTTTTCACAAATGTTACACAACTGTTGTTGTTTTATGGCAACAATGACGTTTCAATATGGCGAATGTTTTGGCTTTAAAGTAATTTAACTCGTAAACGACATCGTGACCCCAATTTTTATTTTATAAAATTATTTCTCGTTGAAAAATGAATTATTTTGATAATTTTAAAAACGTTCTGTTAAACCAACGTTTTTCGAATGACGTAAATGCGATTATTCATAATAATTGTTTTTAGTTTACACATTTTCCAACACTTCACAGGAAGTTCAATTGCATTCTAGTTTTAACTTGTTTTTTGCAGAGCTCTTCTTTGATATTTGGTGCCCATACTAAGCGTCATCAACTGGCCATAGGAGATAGAGTTTTGGCATTAAGTGATAAAGGTAAGTATTTTTAAAGTGAAAGAACTGCTGTGTATTGTACTTGAATACTCTAAAACTAGTCTATGATGCATTAGTCTATCCATATTCAACATGTGGAAATCTTGTATGGGGAAATACGTACAAAACACGGTATACAAAAAAATATCCGCTTAATGTCATTTAAGTCCAATTTCGATCACACTGGACCAAGTTTCAGATTTGAAAATACCCAATCTTCCAAAGGTCGTTTATTTATTTAACTGTCATATTCATGTTCCACTACCACAATACAGAACATTTACACGGAACATTCTTAAATGTTAAAACAATTTGTTTATAGAAAATAACGATATTCATAATTAAGTACAAAGAAATATACATGCTTCCAATTTTCGCAAAAGCTATCGATTGAAAGAAGTTAAACAAACTATATGGTAAACATTCCCTTGCTAGTAAAGGGATTAACATTTCGAGTGACCTTATAGTCAAATTTAAAAAACATCAAATTTTCGTTGTCTTCAAAGAGAATGTCAATGCTGATAAGATCAATTATTGGTATAAAATATAGATAATTGGACAAGTACAGCTAGGTGTAATACATTATCGCCCGTATTCTAAAAGCTCACTCACACTCAATGAGTGGAGGTTCAATATGAGCTTCTCTTGAGTGTCAATACTGTTTTTGAATAGCTGGAGGGTGAGTAGTCACGTAGTAAGGTATGACACTGGCCCTCTAGCTATTCAAAAACAGCAATGGGACTCGAGAGAAGCTCATATTGAACCTCCAGTACTCATTGAGTGTAAGTGTGAGTGAGCTTTTAGAATACGGGCGTAAATGTAGCCTTTATTGAGAATACCAGTATTACAAAAATAATATTTATTATTCTGTACTCCGACTACTTGTGATGAATATATGTAAAAAAGCTAAGGAAACTACAGTGACTAAAATTAGGTGATCAATTCATGAGATATAATTAAAAGGAGTAAAGGATTTAAGAGCGAGAGAATGAAATTGAGTAGGAAAGTCAACCCTGTGCGCGTTTCGACCTAACAATCTTCTTCAGCAGGGGTTTGATAAGAAGGGGTGTATAGGTTAGTGGTTAATGTATAGATACTTTTGGAATTGATACGATTACTGAGACTAAGTCAATAGTAAGTATAAGTATAACGCTATTTTGCCAAAGGCAATGACGAATATATCAGAAATGAGAACGCCTGGCTGCATCATGTATACTATATATATATAACATCTCCGACTTCGATGGAAGAGAAAACAAGTTTGTTCGTGGGAAGTGCTTTTGTATTGTATTTCGTACTTCTTCATTGTTTTCACAAAGCTCACTTCGCTCATTTGGTTTATGAAAGTATCTAGGCCTATACATATCTCTGAAACGTTTGACGTTGAAAATATATCGCCTGTGTAAAATTGTTAATTTTGTAGGTTGCGTTTTAGCAGAGCTTGCGTTTCGATAGCAGAGCGTATACTTCACTTCACGTAATTGAATTATTTAAGAAATAGAAAACATTTTCCGTGTTTCTATTGAGTTATAGAAACACGCGTGAAAGTTTGGGAGAAACGAGAAATTGCGTGGGAACACGAGCACGAAGTGCGAGTGTTTCCACGCATTTTCGAGTTTCTCCCAAACTTTCACAAGTGTTTCTATAAACTCTATAGGAACACGGAAAAAATGTTTTCTATTTCCTTTATTAAATAGCCTTTTAAAAACAATATCAAAGATAAATTTATTGATTTTAATTGCTTTCATTCAAATATTAATTCCACCTTAATATACGTTAGAATAATTATAAAAGCATAGCGAAGTAAACAAGTATATCGCTGTCAAAACAACAGACATGCAGCACTTAACAGGCTCACTTTATTAAAGTATATAATTCACTTAACAACGTACATGCTTGCATGCAAAGAAAGCACTGTTTTAAATAGTTAGTGAACGTTTAAACATCATTAAAAACTATAGTAAACATGATTAAAAACGTCGCGAGGAAATTTTTTTTAAAAGACAAAGTAAAATTAAAATATCTTACCTTGGTAAACAGTCAAACAGACACAACGTGTGCTATAATTATACTTTGTGCTTTAGGTCTTCGCTTTCTATGTTAGCAAAGTGTTGCCTTTTTTTGTAACGGTTCTTCGGCGTTTCGGGACGTTTTTCAACTTTTTTCAAAATTAAATATTGTTTGTATTTTGTCTTTTGAACTCCCGCGCAACCCACGCAACCGGCGTGAAAATTCCCCGTGTTTCTATCGAGTTATAGAAACACGGTTTTTTTGAGCTTTTGACCAATCAGCGCCCGTGTTTTTAAAAGGCTATTTTATAAATATATTTATGCCATTGCAGCGCAAGGAATGTATGAACCTGGATTGATTACTGGTGTTAAGGGAAAGAAACTGGATGTAAAATTTAGCAGCCGGAAAAAGTATGTATTCATTTCTCGAAATATTTAATATTAATATAAATTTCATTGTAATAGTTGTTCTTAATTGAAAAACTAAAATTATTAACGTGCGCTAGCGTCTTTGTCTTGTACAAAACACTGCAAAAAATGCTGGTTTCTTAATACTGCATTATGTTGTACAATAGTATAAAATTAAGTGCTTCGTTTCTTTTCCAGGTCCAGCCAAGTTGACCCTTTGCAATGTTTCTGGCTCTCAAGTGATTATTATGATAGAACGGTAGAATATATCGCCCAATTACATAGTTTTAATGGGAGAGCTCCGCACATGAGATAATTTTGAAATACGAACCTTGATCTGCACTACCTACAGTATTTAACACGTTGACCCAGAACTGAACTAGAGTCTGAACAAGTGAATTATGAAAGCGGATTACTAAATATCTTATTCTCAGTGGTCTGCGTCTCTTTATGGCCGATTGAAAAAGCTATACAACGTTGCCTAGCACAAAATAAGAAACGCAAAGTTTGTATTATATAGCCAAGCACAGGAATGCTAAAAAACTTACCTTTTTAATAAGGATGAAAATAAGTCAATTGCGAAACACTGTATGTAATGTACTGTTTAATAAACGAGCAGGAGTGTTTTATTAGGTTTAAAGCCATAAGCGCGCAGACCGAGTGGCTTTAGACCTAATAAAACACGACCTGCGGAGTTTATTAAACGGCTTGAAACACGACAACAAATTCAATTACAGATATACACTGCCTTATTAGTCTTCTTTATAATTATAAAGAATGCTAATGAGGACACGACTACAATAGATACTGCCTTATTAGTATTCTTTATATAAAGAATACTAATTAGGAGTGTTTTATCAGGTTTAAAGCCACTGCACGTGACATATTATGGTTGACATGATTTGCCAATAAGCTTATGAACTATTATTATGTACTTAGTATATTGCATAACGGAAAAAACATTTACTGATACCTTTTA
The DNA here is from genome assembly GCA_902702795.2 of Paramuricea clavata. Taxonomy (NCBI): domain Eukaryota; kingdom Metazoa; phylum Cnidaria; class Anthozoa; order Malacalcyonacea; family Plexauridae; genus Paramuricea; species Paramuricea clavata. The sequence continues at coordinate 20,952 of CACRXK020007879.1, forward strand.
TACTTTTGGATTTGTTACCAGTTTAAATGTGCTTATCACTTGTATCCATGTTCTTTCCAAAACGAATCCATAGTTGCTGACATGCACTATGAATTTAGAGTCTGTTTTTCGTCACGTGCGCGTACTGGATTCGCCATATATATCTAGCTCTCCAATGTTGTAGGACAGAAGTTTATATGTACCGTGCACGGAATACAGAATATTAAGCGAATATATTAATATTATTATACAGCCAAGGTTTTATACAGTACTGTATATATAGTGTAGTCTTTTAGTATTTTTGCACAAGTGAACATAATAAGTCCTACAACTTGATTGGTCAAATTTGACGTATTAAGCTGTTATATTCACCTACAGATGAATATAACAAAACTGAAATTTTCAAAATGGCGGCTAACCGTTTTGTGGAAGTTTACTGATAAAGAAATAAGCGAAATTAAAATAAATTCAGTACCAAATAACACAAAAGACTTGTGTAAAAATACTAAAACAATTATTGGCCACAGGCTCGGTGATTATCGTGGATTATTATATATCAATAATCAAAGTCGCATTTTTCTAGTGTTTTATTGGTTGAGAGCATATCACGTGAGAGTGACGAAATTAGGCTGTCTCCCTCGCAACAGCGCGGGAGGGAAACAATACGTTATCTACCGGCGAATAACAAAAAAAAATCACGCGCGCCATCACGTGAAGGTGCGACGTTTGGACATGCCTAGTACGTAATTAAAACTTTCGCTTTAAGTAACTGCAGTGTAGCCAGTGTTTAAATTTAATGTTTTAACAATAAAGTATTTCATGTATTTACGTTCATTTGTTCTTTAATTTGTTGTTTCTTTGACTATTGATATATAATAAAACACTTATTTACTGAGACCTCAGGAAAGCAGTGTGTTTTTTGGACCCTCGACCGTCG
>CACRXK020007880.1:0-11232 GCA_902702795.2 Paramuricea clavata
TGTTGGTTTTCTGTGTCCTCACTCCAAATATGCTTGGTCCGGTCCTATACTACTACTGTAGCGACTCATGCAAACAGATTTGGTACGTAGTTTTTAACTATGAATTTTATGGAATAAATTCGATCGTGAATGCTTTCATCTATGGAATGAGACATATCAAATATAGAAAAGGTTATCGACATATTCTTTTTAAAATACTTCGCTGCAAGAAACTCTGAAACAGTCGTATGAACTTTATGTTACTGCACGAACTGCAGCCACCAACCGCACGAAACGTAAGGCTAAACAATGTGTTCAGTTACATTGGGGCATTGACGAGGAAAAAAAAATTCGGAACGTATTATAATTTATTACAAGTTTTATATATTTCCCTCCATTTTCGACTATTATATAGCATATTTCCTCTAATAATGAGAGAATTTCTGCCACTTTAATATTTTTACAATGAGCGAATATTGCGCGACTGCGAAGTGAATATTGCCCGACTGGCCTAGTCTGCTTCGTGAGCTTTTTTCATTTTACATTTACGTCATACCAATACCATTTGGTCAGTGACGTCATTTAATTAAAATTTTACTCCGAAAAATCCGGACTTGTATTGAGCGTGTATTCAAACTATTGTCAAGTAACTGTATGTTGAGCATCCTTCGGCTAAAAAACTGAGTTTCTTTAAACAATATCGTGCAGCGGATGGCGGTCAACCTGTAGTTATGATATCTCCAATTTATGGAGATATCATACGCATTTGGTGGGAAATAAATAAAGAGATATATTCAGTTGACCTTTAATATAGTTTAATTTATTTTCTCCTATTTTTCTCCCATGATAAACTAAGTGTGAACATTTCTGATGTTGACCGTCATCTCCTCCTTGTAAGGTTTACTAAAACCAAACAAAATAATTCTATACCAATGTTTATTCATTATTGCTTCACTCAAGTAAGAAATCTAGAAACAAAGGCCGCTGAGATATCTAAAAGTGAGTGGACACAATCAAAGCCGGCCCTTGTCATTGGCACACCCAGCATTTTTGAAGTAGCTACTGCATCGTTAGATGCTTTTTGTTTTACTAAAATATAGAGTAAAGAAAACGAGGTTTTTTAGTTTGATTGCGTATGAACAATGCTTAACTTATTTAAGAAACCTATACCTAAATACAAATATATACCCCAGTACACAGTTTCTCAAGATATGATGGTCTAGAAACGCGACAAACTTCAAAGCTACAAAATAGAAGGCCTTTGTTTGATGTTGAACTATACCTCACCGTGCACAAATCCTTTGTCTTAACTTCATTAAATATCATTCATCGTGGTTGCTCATTTCATCTCAGCTATCCCTATTGGGCGATTACTTCATTTACGAAAATAAAATGAGATCAATCACCGTGACCGTGCACAAATTGACATAAACTGAGACAAAACATAATACAAATGACATCTGTTTAGTTTCCAGACCTTCATGTCTTGATAAACTATACCCAATATATATAGATAAACATCGTCAGTTTCATAAACATAAACATTAAGGGGCTGATTACATGGAGAGTTTTCAGCCAGGGCTGAGTTTCAGCCCGGTTAAACGAGCTGAAATTCCATCACGATTACATGAGCAGTTTGAGCCCGCGGACTGAGTTTAGTCAGAGCCAGGGCTCGAATTTTATCGCGGCAATTGCCGTAGAGGGAGAACAAAATGCTGTGGATCATTGCGTCAACGACCGCAATTTTTTGCCGTATAGTGCAATTTTTATACTATGCAGATGTTGATCAAATCATGCGTAAATCACTATTTTAGTCTCAGTTTTCTTCGAAAAAAAAAACACTAAAGAAATACGTAGACATGTTTCTAGCTTGTCAAAAATCCAAAGTAACAATAAAATTAAAGTTTTATTACAGTAATTTGAAAAATGCCGTGGAAACTTTAACGTCATTGCCGTAGATTGATTTCAGGGAAATTCGAGGCCTGGTCAGAGCTATATTTATAGTCAACCCGGGCTGAAATGTCAACCCGGGCTGAAATAATCTGAGTGTCACAAAATAGGACAATAAGCCTGTTACGCTTCTTTGATGCAATGAGACGACAATTCGACTTGTGTAAGACTGTGGTTAAATGTAAAGTATTTAAAGATGAAACAAACACGCAAAATAAAGCCATTCAAAAGGTTGTTTTTAGCCCGTGCTGAAATTATTTGCGATTACATGCTGCCGGGCTGAGTTTCAGCTGGAATTTTGGTCATGTAATCGCTTGCGGTGTTTTAATAGGATTTTATCCTCAGGCCGGGCTGAAATTTCAGCCCGGGAAACCGGGATGAAACTCAGCCCGAGCTAAAAACTCCCCATGTAATCAGCCCCTAAAGTCTACAAAATGTCTGGTTTGATCCTTTGAATTTTAAAGTTTCTTCCTTAACTTATTTGACAAACCTGTATCTCAATCTGTACGCATACTAATATATATCCCAGCATAGATAAACATCAGTTTCATAAACATTATAAAGTCTAGGAGGTTTTGAAGTGAGGAAACCTCCTGTGAACTCCTTTGATCCTTTCCTCCTTCTCGCCACGACAAAGTGCGCATTTGTACTTGGATTTCGATTTAGACAATTCCTTGTACGTTTTCTCATCAATGCCTTCACAATGAGTGTGTGTCCATCTATCACACATATCACAACATACCATGGGGAGATCTGTTTCATCATTACGGTACACTTTGAGACAGATTGGACAGAAATTCCCATTTCTAAACAACCTCGAACACGAGATACACAAGGTTTGCAAGAACTGCGGGTCTCCACCATCAGCTGGGATTGTGAACTCGTGTTTCCACTTTGCGGCACTACCTTCAGGACCTGGAACTCTCTTCAAACATGAAGCGCACATTCCACATTTATCACAGATCCATCTGCCAATTGGGATCTGGGTTAAACCAACACAGAAACTATGGTAGCCTCGATCACATTCGTCACAGAACAGCATTTTATCCTCATCATGTGGGTCGTTACACAAGGTACATCTCTTACATTCCATACATTGCCAGGAATATGTCTTGATTATTCGCACTAACTGAGGACTCATATCAAGACATGTCGGATGACCACTGTTTTCACATTCTGAACAATGGATTAGATGCTCTGGCATACCTACACCAAAATAAAAATAAGAATTTGCTTTTAGTAGAGGGTCAGTGGTTAGAGGGTCACTGATACAGAATAAAGACACACAGAAGGTGGACTCAGCCAAAAAAGCGTAACCGCTGCCACGCCGTGATTCGTCATGAAAATGCTGACGCCATGGTCCTAGCCAGTGCGTTTATGAGAGGCATTCACCCCCTGGACGTCCGCCGTTTTGTATATTATCAGGGGGGGGGAATGCCTCTCATAAGCGCACTGGCTAGGACCAAGGCGCCAGCATTTTCATAGACTTGCTCCAAGTCTCTCTTTCATTGTCATATCGAGCCACTATAGTGTGCATTACATGACGTAGCACGGAGAGGCGGAGCGAGAAAGAGAGACTTGTCAACTTCGGAAAATCTCGGTTCAAAACTGAACCGAAAATGCAAGACTTGCTTTAATTGTTTTCCTTCAATTTCTTTCTGTATTATTTACTATAATGGGACTCATGTTATTTACACTGTGCTAGATCAATACATATAAACATTGACAGAAAACAATTAAAGCAAGTCTTGCATTTTCGGTTCAGTTTTGAACCGACATTTTCCGAAGTTGACAAGTCTCTCTTTCTCGCTCCGCCTGTTCGTGCTACGTCATGTAATGCACACTATAGTGGCTCGATATGACAATGAAAGAGAGACTTCGAGCAAGTCTAGCATTTTCATGACGAATTACGGTTACGCCAAAATCATAGGAAAAACCAAGACGTCGGGCTTCTGTATAGTCTCTATTCTGTGCCACTGATTTGTTAGTTGCTTAACTATTTATGCATAACATTAAATTGTGGCCAGAAGTCGACACTTGATCGACAGATGTTTGGCTGAAAAACGTTTGCCGACAGATCATTATTTGGCCGGACGTTGATTAGACATTTCACCGACAAGCCATTTGGCGAACAGGACAATCTTGTATGACTCATACAAGACCACCAGTCGGATGATGCAATGTTTGACATGACAACTCATGCTTCAAAATCTCTAATGAGTTATCGATCCAGTATATTCAGGCCATTGGCCGCTGACACCATACGTGTTGGTCACACTTATTTGCCTTATCCCCTCATCAAAAAGACAAGAACTGAAATTCACTGCTAAAATTATATTTTTAAAGACATTTTCCAAAACTTGAAAATTCGGCGACAATTTCTGTCGACCACATTGCCTGACCGACCATTGACGACCAGACGACTTCGGAAAATGTACACGATCAAATGTCTGCCTGCTGAATACTTATTACACCCAAACGCCTGTACAGGTTCGCGCAGCAATGAAATATTTCATTTATTCATTCTCACTGGAACGCCATATACATAGCGTGATTAGTGTAGGTAATAGCATGGTTTCGAATGCAATTTGGATATAACATGCACGAGTGAGTTTTTCAAAGACCTCAAAACAGCACGAGTCCGAAGGACGAGTGCTATTTGAGGTCTTTGAAAAACTCAGGAGTGCATGTTTATCCAAATTTCACGAGAAACCATGCTATTACTTATTAATAATTTACATAAAAATGTTCGAGACAATTGTAGTTTTAACTTACGCGTTTATAGCGAACATTCCACTGGCAAAGTTTTCTTGGCTTTGTTATATCACATTATACAACGCTAACAGCTTGAAAATTCCACTCAACTATGTAGTTTTTGTTAGTCTTGTTTAATTTTAAAGTGCTTATGAAACGAAATTTTTGCCTCATTTTTTATTGTCTTATTAAAAGGTACTGCTTAAATGATGAAGAATGACGTTTACAGTTTGTTTGTATCTCCTCTCATTCCCAAGTTATCGCACTTTCTATATTTTGAGTTGTGACGTCACTTTTTTTTCAAAATAGTGGCAATAACAAGAAAATCTGATATCTTGATGATCATTTAATAAAATTCAATGAAACTTTGCACAATTAGTGGGTGCAACGAAGTGAACAATATGGCTTGTCTATATGGTTGTTATGGCAACACACTCGTCCCCAGTCTCCTCTCTTCCAATTTCTATATGATCCATTTTCAACGAAATAAATAGTAATTTCTGCAATTGTCGCTTATTACTATAATACGTGTAGGTATTGTGATCAGTTTAAATCGTTATAACACGCAAACATCCTCTGCAAGAGGTCTACAGGAGGAAATTTGTGAAAAGGAAGAGAAGAGACTGGTGACTAGTGTGTTGCCATGACAACCACATGACCAGCCAAAAATATTCATATGGTGCACGCACTAAGTGTACAGAGTTTCGTTGAATTTTATTAAATACTCATCAAGATATCAGACTTTCTTGTTATTGCTATTATCTCAAGTCAAACTAGTGACGTCACGACTTAAAATTTAGAAAGTGCGATAACTTGAGAATGAGATATGAAGAAACTGTAAACGTCATTCTTCATCGCTCTAGCAGTACTTTTTAGCATAGCAATAAAAAACGAGGTGAAAATTTCGTTTCATAAGCACTTTAAGGTAAATGCTTTTCCATTTAAAAATTAAAGATAAAAGCCATATTTTCCACGCGAAAGCAACTTTTACTTTGTGTAGCGCGGCGCCATGTTTGTTTTGTTTTGAAGCAATCTGTGACCGTTACTTCTTCAAACTAAATTGCTTTAAACTGATTGGTTGATTTAATCATCACAATGTTTTTCCACCAATCAGATCAGTTTGTTACAGATTTTTGCACTGTGATTACAGAAAATTGCACTGCTGTTTGGGATTAACTGCACTGAAATCAACCAATCACAGTCGAGTAATATCTTTATCTATATTATTATACCCGTTACCAATATGGGACTAACGTCTTTGAATTCACAACGGATTATACTCTCAGAACCTCACGAAGTTATAATTTTATGTGCTTGGTTAGGCCTGACAAAAATCCTGTTTTCGGCTTTTTGCGACCCACTCTCTATTTTTCTGCCGACTCAAATATTTTTTGGATGTAGTTGCGGTTGTTTGCTCACATACTGCGGACCCTAGCTGTTTCGTTGCTCGCTTTGAAATACAATTTGACGCTATAAATGGCGTCCGTTGTCATGGTCGTTCCTTCCCATAATGTTACGTGTTATGGCAATGCCAATCGATTACACTCCTGGTCGTCGGTTGAAGACTGCAGTCTGGCTGTCGAAAGCTTGTGAAATAAATATTTTAAAGCAGAGAGCGTCAAAAATACTCAATAGTATATCTTGTGGTTTACCTTTTTTGTTTTTCTCTGGCCCAGACAAGCAAATACCACACATTGGATCTTTCTTCCCACTTGGTAAGTTCCTATACGTTTTCTTGCGAGGAGGTTCGTCGTAAACATCTTCACGTTTCCCCATAGTGACTATCGGTGAGCTGAGCTCTACTGCAGGACTCTCATCTACAACTTCTAACATCTGAAATGCTTCTGGAACTCTGACTACCTTTAAAGCAACAACTTCATTTAGTAGTCTTATTCAACTTCAATTTATAGAGGATAATACACGGCGGCGCGAAGATATGACTTTTATCTTCGAGTGGTGAAAACAATATTTTACGAACGAGCGCAGCGAGTGAGTAAAATATTGTTTTTAACACGAGAAGATAAAAGTCATATCTTCAAGCCACCGTGTAATGTTCTGTTTATTATATAGTCCCAAGCAAAAAATTGTGAAATTTCACCGCGCTCAAAAGCAAATTGGAAAAAGTCACGTGATCGATATCTTCACTACTGAAGATATGGAAAATATCTCACTGTGTATTTTTCAGTATCTCACTCTCTACTATATAATAAATAGTATTATTATATGGACAATGGTGTTTTACTGGAAACTAAAACACTCGTAGAACTCATACGTCACTACATCCGGGACCAGGTGCGCGTATTTTCCGTATTTCACCCCTGCGAGTGACATACGAAGTTCGAAAATTCCCGCCATTTTCATTGTTGTTGTTTTGAAAATACAAATGGCCTTTGGTTCGTATTTAAAACGAAATTAACGTTGGAAATAAAACGAAAACATTTAAAAGACATCTTGAGATAAGTAAAATTTATTCTAGTTTTATGTTTGCACTAAAAATATCGCTTTTATACTGGTCTTTCGCGTGCTTATTTTAAAACATGTCGTCTTTGTGTGTATTTTTCTCACTCTGAGTAAGTCCATATAATAAGCAGAACATTAAACGGTTGCGAGAAGATATGGATTTTATGTTCGACAACTGCACTATGTAGCTGCATTGGTTAGAGCATAGACCATGTCTTCTGGATTGTCTATGGTTAGAGTGCAGGGCAGCAGGTTCCAGCCAGAGGACATATAGTTGCATTTTTCACAAACTTCTGGCTCCTGGTTGGGTCTGATAGTATACAAATAATGAATGTTTCATTCGTGCAATGGTAACAATATTTTCATAAGGTGAAAGATGGAATGTTCCATTCAATATAGTTGCATTTTTCACAAACTTCTGGCTCCTGGTTGGGTCTGATAGTATACAAATAATGAATGTTTTATTCGTGCAATGGTAAGAATATTTTCACAAGGTGAAAGATGGAATGTTCCATTCAATATAGTTGCATTTTTCACAAACTTCTGGCTCCTGGTTGGGTCTGATAGTATACAAATAATGAATGTTTTATTCGTGCAATGGTAAGAATATTTTCATAAGGTGAAAGATGGAATGTTCCATTCAATATAGTTGCATTTTTCACAAACTTCTGGCTCCTGGTTGGGTCTGATAGTATACAAATAATGAATGTTTTATTCGTGCAATGGTAAGAATATTTTCACAAGGTGAAAGATGGAATGTTCCATTCAATATAGTTGCATTTTTCACAAACTTCTGGCTCCTGGTTGGGTCTGATAGTATACAAATAATGAATGTTTCATTCGTGCAATGGTAAGAATATTTTCATAAGGTGAAAGATGGAATGTTCCATTCAATGAGGCGAGAGCCGAGTTGAATGGAACATTCCATCTTTCACCGAATGAAAATATTCTTACCATTGCACGAATAAAAACATTCATTATTTATTTTATATAATACCAAAATAGACTAATATTAAAATTTACTTATAAGCTTCCGCCACTTTGACGAGTCGTATTTGCATAAAATCCCATTTACTGAGTTTCGAATATCGGGTTAAAATAAACTGCGATCACCGTACGAGAAGCATTTTGACGGATGTGATTTATCGAAAACATAAAGAGTGCAATGGAATAAAATGTATAGTACAATTACACTCGCAAAGAGTGCAATGGAACGTATTCCATTGCACTCAATGGAACGTATTCCATTGCACTCTTGGTAAATGGAATTTTCTATTCAATATCACGTGACCATAAACAGCCAATTAAATGATCAGAATTCAATAACTAAGGTATTATATAAAAAATGTATATATTAACTTCTCATAAGTTTTGAAATAAACAGACGTGCAGAAATACATAAACTAAAACAGCGGGTTAAATTTAAACCCAGGGTTAGCGCTAATCCAGCTTTGAACAACCAGCCCCAGAGGTTCAGCTGTAAATATTTCAAGAGTTTCCATATTTGCTTACCTCTGGCTGAGGTAAATATTTCAAGAGTTTGCATATTTGCTTACCTCTGGCTGAGGTAAATATTTCAAGAGTTTGCATATTTGCTTACCTCTGGCTGAGGTAAATATTTCAAGAGTTTGCATATTTGCTTACCTCTGGCTGAGGAGGTTGTGGGAAGGAGACAACTGAATTGAGAGGAAACTGGTTCAGCTCATTTGAAGTGTAAGGATAATAATAATCCTGATATTGACCTGGGAGTAACGCAACAGGATATTTACTTGGGACTGTCATGTGTGCGGGCATTTTTGTGTTTCTTCTAGCTGGAATATGAATGAGCTGGGTTTGCATATCATAGTACGAGGCTCGTTCTTCTTTACGTTGATGGAGCAGGATAGAGTTGTACTCTGAGGAATCCTTCATCGCCTTCTTCAGAGCATTTGTTTGTCTTATGGACATCATCTTTCTATTCTTGTTCGCTTTAGTAATCGCTTGTTGCCTTTCTTTTTTATGTAAAGTTGTTACATATCGTTGATAGGATGAGGGGAAATGATCAATCATGACTTGCCTCACGTCATCAGTGTTCAAAACCAATACCTGCAAGTATGGTGCTCATTTATTTCTTATTCAAGGCTTGTCCTAGACTAAGGATTCATACATGTACTGTAATGGTGGGCTTAGGTGTAGGCTAGCCTGTGTCACAGGCAGTGGTGTAACAAAGGAAGAGGGGGCCCTTTGGTGTGAGGTTCCTGTTCAGTGTTGTCAATATTTGTTTGAATGAGATATTATATTTATATTGAATATTATAGAATGTTCTGGAAACTTCTGTGTCTATAACAGAAACAATAACAGTCTCCAACACATGTAACAACTAATAAGAATAATTTAGAATAATTTTTGTTCTATTTGAGATGGAATAAAAAATTCAGCTAGCTACCATTGTTGATGGAGGCTTTATTATTTAGCATTTATTAATTTTGCATTTTCCCATTTGCGTTTTCCAATTTTCTGGGCAATAGGCCATAGCTGGTGTGTGTGTGTGTGTCCTTAGTTTTTTAACTAATCATACCCAATGAGCATTACAACACTGCATGGTCACAGACCTTACTAGATAACTCAGATAAGTAAGGTCTGTGAACATTAGCATGATTGTTTGTTTGTTCCTTCATAAATTAAATCCTCAATCTTGGGACAATGTGCTGGTCTAATAGCAGCAGTAGTCAGTTTCCCTCAGGCTAGCCATGTGATGTATTCAGATGGTGAGTTATTCCCTTCTTTGATGGCATGTTTTGAAGGTGTACATGACAATGTTATTCACTGTGATTACTCGGGTATGGTATTAAAGCGTAAAATTTTGTTAATTTCCATTTTCACTTCCAACATAATTTGTAGGTTGTTTTATATTGGGTCATTCCAGAAAAGATCCATACCCCCACCCCCCCTACGGAGGAAATTGAAAATAACCCCCTCCCCCCCTTCGGACATCCTTGAATGGTTCATCCTCCCTCCCTCTCCGGACATCAAAGCCCAAAATTACCCCCCTCCCCTTCGGACATCCACTATTTCTAAATTTTTCTAAAGGCTATACCTCGCCGTTTGAAAACGTCACCGAAAATTAGACTGCGTTCACACTATGCACGAGCGAACTAATGCGGGCAGAATTTACGTGTGTTCATACTACCGCCATTACAGTTTGTTTACAAATTGAATTAGCACTCGTGTAAACCCAAAATATTTCAAATAGACCCAAGAAATTTAACTGAAAAGCATTCGAGTTTACACGTTTGTGTTCACACAAAGCTATATCAAGCGCTCCGCCGTTTTCACCTCGCTCCGTTTTTAATAGGTTTAGAAACCGTGCTCAAATTGTTATGGCAAAAGTGACGTGAAAGTTTTCAAACGATTTCGCTCCAGCGTAGAGTGAATTAGCGATGGGCGATTGTGACTTTTTACACTGTTTTCAAATAGCTCCGGCGTGGCGGAACACTTGGCGGCTTCTTGTGGCTTGCGAACACAAACACGCGGCAGGTTTTGTCGGATAATTTGCAGAAATTCACTTCAAAATTCGTTCAGTTGATTGACAAGCTTTGCTATGTTTACTTACATGTTAATGCATTTTTTGGTATTACTGCATTCCTTAACCTCGCCCTTAATATGAAAGCCATTTCTATTTTCTAGACACGCACCTCGCAAGGAAGCTTTACTGACTATATACTAAAACAAATTATTTTGAGTTCAGTTCACATAGCAGTCTCTTATTTCGAGCAACAGTTTAATAACTATTATTTTTAACACTTGAATAAATCAAACTTATATATACGAACGAAAACTGCAAAACTTTACTTTTATATAAATAAAGCGTGTCAATTTTCGACTCATGCTCAACATGCAGGATACGCTGTCACGGCGAGTTAGTTTTTGGTGGCCATGCATGCAAAAGTGGGACGCTTATTTTGCTTACGAGTTATGCGAACGTATAATTATTGCCGTTACATAAACGTTGCGGTGTTCAAGAGCTACATATAGCCGATAAAAACTGCGTGCTCGTTATAATCGCCGATCACATAGCTTTATTACAGTCTCAAACCTTCAGACAAACAT
>CACRXK020007880.1:11252-21866 GCA_902702795.2 Paramuricea clavata
GGGGTATGGATCTTTTCTGGAACAACCCATTTTGCACAGTACCTCACAGTCGGATTTTGAGGGGAGGTGTCGGCATCTCCCCTGGAAATTTATGCACCACCTCCCCTTGGGAAAGGTTAAATGCTATTAACAAAGTCAAAATTTAACTCAAACTTAACATTTAACTTTGCCGTCTGTTACTGAATTTTTATGTGTTGCTTAGTGTAGTATATTTATTTATAATACTTTGTAACAACTAGGCTGTTGTGATATTGAAAAAGTCAAATATTGCAATATATCAATATTTCAAAAATATTGTGATTTATCGATATTTCGCAACAGCCTAGTAACAATGTTTTTCTGTTCTGTGTCAATTTTTTTATACTTTTTTTTCTTCGTGGTTTTCGCAAGTTTCTACAATTTTTGGTTAGGTTAGGGTTAGTTTTCAGGGTTGTGGTTCCGTTTAGTGGTTTAGAGTTAGCTTTGTCAGATTAATAGCCGTGTCTGAAGCAGGAAGATCCGGTGTCGGACGAATATCCATGGCGTAAACTTTTTCCGGGTACTTTACACTTTACCGTACCGCAAGTATTTGATGGTGAGTGTTCTGACGGTTTTCCGTTCTTTAATTGGCGTGTTTTGATGGCGTATGTATTCAGTGATTACTCCGGTACGGTAAAGTATAAAATTTCCCTTTTTCCTCCTCCCGCAACATTCCCCACAAAATCCGGCATTGCAGTACCTTCTTGTCTTCATTGTGAAATTCAGCTTCTGTGATGGCTCCTTGTTCAAAAAGAAACTTCCTTTCCTCTTTGGTTACTTCGTGATATTGTATCTCAGGATATTTCTGCAACAGACTATCTTCTTTCAAATATTCACAGACATCTCGTTCCATCAAGTAGTACTCTCCGATATTGTCTTGTGGCCATTGATATTCAAATGGCAATGTTTCTAACGTTTCTGTCTGCTTCTTTGGTAAGTTCTCCTGCTCAGCAGTCGTTTCAGTGGCAGACATCCCGAAAACTGGCAGTAAACATCAAATTAAACATGGCTTTGTTCTACAAATTAATAAAATTTGTCCGCCATGCTTCTTCTTGCTTTTCAAAAGAAAACCAAACGAGGACGCTAATTGGTCAATTTTTATAATTTGAACTATATATAAAACTGGATTGAGAAAAGGGTTTCCACCTTCTTGAAAGAAATTTCAATTTACTCTTAGAAGAAATATCCAATTAAATTCATGTAAACCGTAAAAACGCATAGTTGGAAACGTTAATGATAAGAAAACTCTACTGGTCTACGAAAATGTTTGATAAAAATCATAGAAAATATCACCAAGTGATGGGAAATGTTTGGAAATGTCTGAAATGTTTTGAAATGTTAGAAAATTTTACAAGATGGAGAAAGGCAAATTGAAGGCTTATAGTGGAAGCTCTACATTCCCATGATCCACTTGGTTCTTCACAAATCACATCATTGATCGTTCTTCGTGGCTCGTGGCGAAAGAAGTTTATTTTTTTGAAAATTAATTTTATATTTTAACTCAAAATGACGGCGTTTTTACCATCCAATCTTCTGGCATTATTTGCTCCGAGGGATGCTATTCCATATCTACCACCAATGGATAAACTTGGTCATCAGAAAAAGCCATGGCCTTACGTTGGAGTCTCCAATCTTCTAGCCATGTTTGAGGTAAAACAAAAATATGCTATATCAAATCATATATTTGTATATATATTCTGATACCTAGAAATAAAATATGTCTACCACTAGAGGGTTTAGTTTTGCTAAATATTTCTTTATTGAACAACAGCGTTTAAATTAAAGCGATAAAATTGAGTACTCATCAAATCATCTGTCATCATCAAACTATTTTATATTTGTAATATCTGATTTTAGAAATCGAAGTGGCTATATCTACAGGCCCGTAAACAGACTTCGCCAGGCTATATTTACGGCACTCTCGTTCTTAGTCTCCATATGGCCTGTATTTATCGTTAAAGTCAAATTAAAACAAAAATAACCCTATAAACCCCAATCCTTCCCTAACCTCTAACCCTAACCCCTAAAAAATTAAAACTAGTCAGAAAATAAAGTTAAACATGTTTTCTTAAGGCGAACAAAAAACCGTCACAACTTGGATTCGAACCCGCGGACTACAACACAGCAGCCATTTGCCTAACCTTCTGAGCTATTTCCGAGCTCGCTGAAATCCTTTGTAAACAATACGCTTTATAGTGCCGGTTTGGTACATAGAGTGCCGTAAATATAGCCTGCCGAAGTCTGTTTACGGACCCGTAGATATAGCCACTTTGTTTAGAAATGTTTACCTGACCCTCCCCCCCCCTCCCGGCCAAGCAAGGCCGTAGGGAAGAGGTTGGAGCAGGGGGGTGTAGTATCGTATTTGCCAACAACATTTCTGCCACTAATTCTGGGCTTTCAAAAATAGCCGGCGACCGTCAGAGCTCAGGCCCAGGGTGCATTTTAAGTGTTATATGCCAAAGATTGGTGAATGGCGTTCTTGGTGTGTTTTAAAATTTTTAATTACTGGCACAAATAATGATAAATTTTAAATAAAATTACGACATTAATAAGATGTTCCTTCGAAAGTCGAAATGAACACTTTGTGATACTGTCATAAAGTACATTCTAAAGCTTGGCATGTAATTTCAATGTCACGGGTGAAATTTGAACCTTTCTCATGTCTTAGGCCACATAAAATAAATTCCTTGATTCTCATCACTACACTTTGAAAATGTCGAAGAGGCGGGAGGTTTATATTTTATATTTATATAATTTAATATGTATCAATAAATAAAAGTGTCACAAACTGAAATAAACATATTTCTCAACGAACAATGACTGGCCCTTGAACTGAATGCGAAGTTCCGTTAAAATGCAATGAAATTTCTTTCAAGGTTCTATTTGTTTGAAACTGGCAGTTTAAAATGGCACTAAAAACCCAATATAAAATATAAAAAACTTAACTGTCTTGAAATATTTTGTCGGGCGGTACATTTATATTGTATAACAAAATATAAAAAAATTTCATGCGGCTCTTAAAATACAGTCGGGCGGTGATGAGAATCAAGGAATTTATTTTATGTGGCCTTAGTGTGACCTTGTTTGAGTGCCGGCTTCTCTGCGGCGTGGCCTTAACTAGGGGTGCACCGGATTTGGAATTTTCAAATCCGGCCGGAACCGGATTTACCGGATTTGCCGGATTTAAAATAAACCGGTAATGGGGACAATGGACCATTTGCATTATAGACTAAATTTTGATCTAGACAAAAATTTCATCACAGCTTGAAAGAGCATCACAAAATTAGTAATATTCCAAAGTTTCGTTGCGAAATGTTGTAAAATGCGGATAATATAGCCTTGCGAAGTTTGCCGTTTTTTAGTCATTTTGTATTACGCACGGGAAATTGACAGCCCAATCGGGTGTTGGGGCATCAATTTCCCATTTGTAATACAAAATGACTGAAAATTGCAAATTTCGCAGGGCTATATTATCCGCATTTTACAACATTTCGCAACGAAACTTTGGAATATTACTAATTTTGTGATGCTCTTTCAAGCTGTGATGAAATTTTTGTCTAGATCAAAATTTAGTCTATAATGCAAATGGTCCATTGTGGATAAATCAGTATTCAAAATGGCGGTTTATGTTTTTTACTATTTTTAGTTAGTGTCAGTTTAGATTTTTGATTGTGTTTAAACCTTTTTTAAATATTTTTTGTTAATAACTTAATATTTTATAATAATATAAGTGTTTTTTAAACTCTGAAGCTGCCAAATTGATGGTTTATCCCATTCTTGGTGAATTTTTAAGGTGAAAACAGAAATTTAAATCCGGCCGGATTTTCTCCAAATCCGGCCGGAATTCCGGCCGAATTTAAAATCCGGTGCACCTCTAGCCTTAACATAAAATGCAGCCCAGGCAGGGTTCAAATTAACAGATACTATCTGTTTTTGGGATTTTGCTACTCATTTTGCTATACAGTAATATAAAAAAAATCACTATTCAACCTGAGAAGATTTCACATGTGAAAAAGTAAAATGGATAACACTGGAAACGTTTGTTTTCAAACAATTCTTTGTGTATTTTGAGGCGAATCATTCTCTCATATGCGCTGATATTTCTGAATAGACAATAGAATTCTGTTGCGTTTCCTAATGGCCTCAAGCTGTGTTTTGATTTGATGTTTTAATATATGATCAATGTGTCAAAATCCACTTAGGAAAGGTCAAATGTCATGCTACTTGTTCAGGCAACCATAATCAGATTTGAATTTCACAATACTTGGGTTAAATATTGCACACATTTTTATGGGTGATATTGGAAATTGGAATTATTTAATTTTACATTGTTGTTTTTTCACTTTTCTGTGTTGTTTATAATCTTACAATACTACCAAAAAATAAAGACTGCTGAATCTTTATTATATAACAGCTTTTCTGGTTGAAGATCGAAAGCTCAATCCTTTTTCACTATACATACCAGGTGATCTCGTGTTTGTATTTGAGCCAATCAGTGCTCAGAAAGGGTTGTCCAAATAGAAATCCATTTTGATGTATTCAGTCAATTATATCTTTCATTATTCTTTTACTTTATGAAACTAGCTGAAATTTTGTAATTATGTTTGGTTATGAGAACTATAGCTCTGACAAAAATATGGAATCGAAATAAAGTATATTACAGGAGATATTCAGTTGTTTTAATCATAAAATGGATTTCTATTTGACAACTAGTGCCAGTACTTTTCCGCGTATCAAGATCACCTGGTAGTGGAAATTCGCTATTCACTTTTTATTGCATGAGTCAATGAGTAGAAATTCGCTATTCACTTTTTATTGCATGAGTCAATGAGTAGAAATTCGCTATTCACTTTTTATTGCATGAGTCAATGAGTAGAAATTCGCTATTCACTTTTAAATAATTTAACCCTGCCCTGGGTTCCAGCAGGTGTTACAAAGTTTATTGCCGGTTACTTTATTTAAAATATACAGCATGTGCAAAACTCATTAAATAAGGTCTAAAAAAATACCTACAGTGGGTCCGGTTTCATATACTGAAAAAATTAGGGTAGGTAGGTTGGAAATAATTTTTTTAAATATTTTTTTTTCATGGTTTTGGCGGGGTTTTTTTGCTAGGCGATTTTCAGTACAGTCCCGACATGAATATTAATTAATTAAATAGAGATGTATATTTCCTATGGACGAATTTGGTATTTTAGTTCAATAATTATTGTGACAACAGACACCATTTTGGCTGTATGAGCAGCCCGCAACCACCCACTCTCAATAATCGTCTCTTCAGCTAATACTGTCATGAGTCCTATAATACATTAAGTTTTATGGCAAAAATCAAACAAGTATAAAGTGTGCAAAAAGGATGACTCGTCGACTACATTTGCAAGACTGTCAAAGATTGTTTTGCTAGTAAAATGATTCCTTTAATTATGGACAGCCACCTACTTTCACACAACGACCACTTACTTGATTCTGAAAGCTCTGATTAATCTTTTCCCAAAATTGTTACTTTTTTATCTGAGCCACTCAAATATTTTACTCGCTGATTCTAAAAACGATTTGCTGATAAAACTGTTATTTTGCCGAAAAGAGGTTTTCAGAGGGTGTCACCACCCCTATAGCGTACAGCACTGTGGCCAGGGTGCATTCCATGTAAACTCTACGCCAGAGATACGCCCAAATTTGCTGTTGATCATACCAATATTGGGGACTAAAACCATTGAGTACACGATGCTTGGTGAGGTCTACTTGATTTCAGCTAATGCTTTCTCCTCATTATCAATCTCATACCCAGAGCAATGCCTGTGCGTGGGTGAGGGAGCCATTGGCTCTGGGGAAATAGAATTTTTCCTGTGCTGTGATTGGTTTAACATTTATGAATAGTGCATGCCAACAACAACCTGAACCCTAAATTTAGGGGTTCTGGTTGTCTATTTCCCCAGAGCCAATGCCTTCCTCGCCCGCGCACAGGCATTGCTCTGGGTACGAGATTGCCTCGTTGATCTGGCCTTGTTGTGGCTCTTACAGCCAGTACTTGCACAGGGGGCTCAACTACTGTAAGTAACAAGTGTAAAATAATCAAAATAATAAACTTACTTAAAAGGATTTGCATGACTATATTCTTCAGAAGAATGTCGATATGAATGGAAAAAGAGCATGCATTATCAATATGAAGTACTATAGAATTCTCAACAGGTAGGTAATGCAGGCACGTATGAGGTAATAGCATTATTAATAATAGATTAATTAATAGAAGGGTTGAAACACCGGTCACATGTTCATTCGATGTTTACCAAGAGTTGCCTATCCACTCGGAGATTTCCGATCGCTGTTCGGAAATGCATCTCAAAACTATTTTTGATTATAGAGCAATTTCTGATCATTTACATTGAAACTATATATAGTCTATACCAGTGCCAACCAATCACCGCTATTTTTTAAATCTGAATGCAAATCCGAGCATCTCACGAGTGCCAAACTAGTTCATCCGACTGGATAGGCTAGTCTTGGTAGACATGTCGTGGAAATCGCGAAGAAAGCTTGCTGTTAAAAATCATTTAGGGAAGGGTTTATCTATGTTATTTCTTTACGTCTAGATATCTTCGTTCGTCTAAGAGAATGCTAAATACATTGTAAAATAATCAAATTATGTCAAAACGGTTAAATTTAGCATTTTGGAATATCATGTGACTGGTGTTTCATCCCTTCTATTAGTAATTTATATATTATATTAATTATGCTATTACCTCATATGTGCCCGCATTACTTACCTGTTGAGGATTCTATAGTACTTCATATTGATAATTTTTTTGCTCTTTCTCCATTCATATCGACATTCTTCTGAAGAAGTTATGCAAATCTTTTAAAGTAAGTTTATTATTTTGATTATTTTACACTACTGTCTTGTTACTGACAGTAGTTGAGCCCCCTGTGGTACTCGGGTTAATGATTCAAAAACTCGGGACCTTTCCACCAACTATGGTTTCTAACTAGTTCGTCTGCAGAACAACTTCTTGAGGGTAGATCGGCTATATTGATCTCTCCCAGATAAAATCTCCATTTCCGTCTCGCAGTCGAAAAGTTGCCTGATTTCTTCATACGTTCTTCCCTGTTTTAAACATAAGGCTTGTATGTTGTGTCATTTTGGATCCAACACCAGACGGTGTAAGAATCGTTCCACAAGAACACTTTGGGAGGCATTTTTAAAGAGCTCATCGCGTCTTTGACAGATTTGACATGTCTAGCTAAAATAGTTGCTCCAAGCAACTCTAAACGAGGTATAGACTGACGTTTTATTGGAGCTACTCGTGTCTTGAACGCCACTAGATTAATTTAATACCTCTCCCTTTAACTCATCGTCCCAATCACTTTTGCTGAGCATAAGGCTTTCGTTTTAGTTGTGAATCAACGTTAGTTGAATTAAATATAGTTGAATTTGTCAACAGGAGGCAGGTTTGGATTGTTATCAGCAGCACTCATCGTCCCAATCACTTTTGCTAAACATAAGGCTTTCGTTTTAGTTGTGAATGCATAGGGTTAACAGTCCGATGGGATCGAACATTTTTGTAGAGAGCTGTAGGACTGGTCGCTTTGTAGCACTAGGAAGGGTAGTGGTATCTTTCGACCATTTAACATTGTTATGGAAAAGTGTGTCCTCGTCAACATTCCAGGGTATTCCTAGAACCTTGACTGGGTCGTATCTTGTTTTGAATTTCTGAGTACTCCCGGGGTATTTTCTGCTTTATCGTTGGCTTCTTGTTGATTTCAGCTCTATCTGTTGCTATCTTTTCTTGCAAGTGTTTTGAATTCGTATGCCATTTTCGTAAGGTAAAACCTCCCGAACTCATTAACGTCTGGGATCACTCGTAGACTTCAACTGCTTCATTATTGTCAAAAGCACCACCAGCGAAGTCATCTACATGAAATGATTTCCGCAGCAAGGATCTTGGGTTCCTTTTCTTCAATCACAGCGAGATGTTGCTGCAGTACGGACGTTAGAAAAGCAGGACTTGAGACTAGGCCAAACACTAATCGACAGAATTGGTTTTTTCGAATTTCGGGTCTTTCTTTGCTTGGATCACCGAACGGCAAACCATGGTAATCTAACCATTCGTCGGTTTTCTGGCGCAATCTTTACTTGATGGAATGCTTTTTCAATGTCTGTGACCATACCGATTGGGTATCCTCTGAAATTGGTGATCATGTGAAACAGGTACGGAATCAAGTTGGGGCCTTTTTCTGGACAGTCGTTGATGGAAACACTGCTGTTATCGGGTTTTGCTGAAAACACCACGCACCACTTGGTAGTTTCTTTGTCTTGCCGAACGACGCCGTGATGTGGTAAATAGTATCAGTATCATACTCTTTAGGTACTGGTTCAATTATGCCAGAAGCTATTTGTTGTCGAATAATCTTATCATATTCTTGGGGCAGATCTTTACCTTTTTTAAG
Organism: Paramuricea clavata; assembly: GCA_902702795.2. Lineage (NCBI taxonomy): Eukaryota > Metazoa > Cnidaria > Anthozoa > Malacalcyonacea > Plexauridae > Paramuricea > Paramuricea clavata. The sequence continues at coordinate 19,716 of CACRXK020007880.1, forward strand.
ACGTTATGGAGTCTTAAGAGATTCGCACACGATATATATCCATTTGATGCAGGATGAGATTCTGATTTCCATGGCAGGTTTACTTCGTAGTGCTTCTCATCGTTGCGGTATATTAACTCTTTGAGGAAATTATCATCTGGATCCCAAGTGATTCAGTGTGGATGGGCCTCCACAGATAGATTCATCGAGAGGGGCGAGCATATCTTTGAAAAGGTAAGAGCAGAACTTTCAAGGTTTTCGGGTCGTGCTTCAAGCTTTATCTTAACTTCATGGCAGCATTGCTTCGTTACTCTGTCATCTCCAAATGTATATGCTATAACTTGTTGGGTTTTGCCAAATCGATTATGGAGTATTTCGACAGCTGATTTGTAGTTTTCGTCCGTGATCGTCAGTCCTTGTATTGCTTGCAAACCATGACCTTCTAGCAGTGAATATAAATAGTTGAATTTGTCAACAGGAGGCAGGTTTGGATTCTTATCCGCAGCACTCTGAAAACCATCCCGAAGGTGCGAAACTTAGTTATTTCATGACCATTACAAATTGGACCATAGATACTTGATAAGCTTCTTGATTTGAGTGTCCAATACGCTTGATTTTGTAAACTCTCTCTCAGATTCTTCGATGTCTTTTTCAATGTCTTTACTAAAGCTAAGTTTTCGTTGAGGAGCTTGGAGGAGGAGCTAAACGATCTACACAGGAAAAAACGCCTAGCCTGTAACAATGTTGTTGAAAACAGGCCTGAACAATATTTTGCTGCCCATATTGTTCCTGGTTGTTAACAATATTGTTCAGCATTGTTTAACATATAAATATTGTTCAGGCCTGTCTTCATCAACATTGTTACAGGCCAGGCGTTTTTTCCTGTGTAGTTTAGATTGACTTCGTAAGGACCCCTCGATTGGCAGAGCGAATTGCACGTTTTCGCTCAATGGTTTCGCTCATATTTCTTCGTCAAAATATAAATTAAACGTTGTTTGACTTGTTTCTTCGGTTAAAATTCCCCACGTTGGGCGCCATGAACTGCACGTCGCAGTTAAATGTAATATAAACATTATAGTTTAAAATAAAATATAAGTTGAAATTCGTTATAAACGTGTTTTTCGATTCAATAAAACAACATAAAGCGTCTTGTTTGTGACATATTGTTCGCTATGACAAAAGTAGTGACGAGAAATTAACCGTTCACAACATTATACATGGAAATTTTGAGTGTCAATTTTTGACATTTACTGTATTAAGACCGATGTACACTAGACAACTTTTGCCTAAAACTGTCGCATGCAACCTGCTTACAACTTGAGTTGTACTGTGTAAATCAAGCACACAACTCACCTGCGTTGTTGGTACGTCAGTTGTGTGCTTGATTGACACAGCGCAACTCGAGTTATAAGCAGGTTGCATGCGACAGTTTTAGGCAAAAGTTGTGTAGTGTAAATCGACCTTCTAAAGACCTAACCAGGAGCAGCTATGCTAAATGCAACTAGCGACCTCCATACATCTGCGGCCCTGCGATTCCGTTGCACCACTCTAACCAACTCATGATGAGCTACAGAGGGTAGTTGTCGAGCTCTAAGCTAGATAGACTAGCCATTTAATGACCCATTTCATCTTTAGTCTTGCATACAACATAGGGCTTTCAACCTGCCACTCCATTATAATGATTTGTTTGAATTTGTTTGCAGGATCCCAGTGAAACTCCACCTCCAACAAGAGCAGAAAATAGAATAGAAAAAACTGAACGCAAAGTAAGTACTAAACTGTAGTTTCTCTGAGCACACCTTTTAAGCAGGCTTTGTCTTGATGAAAACAAACTGTAGTTTCTGTCTGTTCCGAGGTGCCTTCTTTCACGCTCCTACTATACCACAAGAATGATATTTTTGCTGTACGTACGTAGAGGGTGAACGGTCTGTGGCAGTACTGCCAATCTGAAGCTTTCTTTAGAGCTTTTCATGTCAGTAACATTCCTGTGAGTGTGAAAGTTTCATAGATAAGTTATTTATTTATTAAACTTGGCCAACACAAACGTACATACAAACATGACATTTACAACAGTAAAACATGTACATCACTGAATTTGATTTAAATTTATTAAATGACATTCCCTAAAATGGGCTTTTCAATGACAATTCACATAACTTTTAAAATAAATTA
>CACRXK020007881.1:0-17358 GCA_902702795.2 Paramuricea clavata
GAAGACGGGAGGAAAAACAGCAAGATCAAGTATTTCAACAAAGTTTGCTACAGCAGCAAAATATGTTTTTAGGTCAACAGCAACAGCAGATGATGGAGTTTATGAAAGCTAGCTTTGATCAACAACAGCAAATGCAGCAAATGCAGCAATTGCAAATGATGGAAATGGTAAAATTACTGAAAAAGTGAATTTTATCAAATAGTTTACATAACTGTTGCTGAAGTTAATTTGCAAAAAACAGTGTTGGAGTTTTTTAACACACTTTAGTACATTGGGTAGTTCCAGAAAATATCCATAATCCCTCATGCAAGACAAGTGGAAATATCAGGGAGGTTTTAAGAGGGGGCTGGGCAAAATATGAATCTTGCTTGGCATATAGGCTTGAAAATCCAGAATGTAGTAGGTGGTACCAGGCAAGTTGCCTTCCTTGGGAGGGGTGTGGATATTTTCTGGAACTACACTAAAGTCCCTGACTATTTTGGCTCAAAATGCATCCAGTGAATTGACATATTGAGTAAAATAATGTACCTGCAGTGACTCAAGACAGTGAGTAAAATTACTTAAAATATGAAACTTTACTAAAACAATTGGGCAAACATGTTCATAATTTTGACTAATTTTACTCAAGGGTACATACTTTGAGAGTCAAAATACTCTAGGGATATTTTGTAGTGTACACTTAATAAAACATAAATCATATGTTCAGATTGTTCCACAACAGAAGGTTAAAATATTTACATTTTGTTCAAGCTATTTATATTTTATTGGGTATTAAAAGAAATGTTCAAGTTTGAAAGTATTGCTCAATGGTCGGGGTTTCCAAATAAAAGTAATTGGTAGTTGTTGAGCCATAGAGACATGTCAAAGCATTTCTCAACAAAGCAGCAACTGCATACTGTTTACCTACAGCACTCAACCCAAGTTTCAAATCCTTTTTGAAATCAAGAAATTTCCAGTGCCCAATTATATCACCAAAGATCCATTCCACTGACACTCTTACACGGCTCATTGATGTATTGAATGCTTTTTGAGCATCTGTTTGGTTGTTGTTCTTGTATGGTGATTGCAAGTGAACCCTTAGAGGGTATGCTGGGTCACCATATATACACAGTGGTGATCCATCTGGTGCATGCGAGTGTTGCTCCAATTGGGTAAGCAATCCAGACATTGTCAGCATCCTGGCATCATGTCTTTTGCCTTCTATCAAATTAGAGGGAAAATATTTAGTGAAAATGCAAAAGACCCACCTTTTCTCCAGAAATGTTCAAACTTGCTGAGAAATACATTTGGGAAGGGGGGATGTAGAAGTGAGCCTCTTTCACAGACTCATGTCTTGTAGTGTAGTGTATGGGAAGGGAAGTCGTTCAAGGAAAACATTAAAAAATAATAATACATACCTACAGGGCCAAAAAGGTTAGCAATCAGTCCATTGGCAGCCACCACACTCTGGAACTTGATTGCATGGACCTTTTTGTGCCTGTTGTATGCAACTTTTTGATTCTTAGTTGGGCGGCATATTGGGCGGACTGTTCCATCCACAAATCCCCAGCAATTCTCTAGTGCTCCTCCATTTTCGTATACAGCATCAGCATATTTCTTGAGGTTGTTTGGCTGTAACCACTCTTGATCAAACGACTGAAGTAGATGACCATGACGAAGACTTGTAATGTCTACCATTTCGTTGAAAATATAGCAGAGTTCGGAAACTGACCTTCCAAAACAAGAAACCATATCACAGTACCTGTTTGGGTAGGCAAACCTTTGCAGCATGATACATAAACCTTCAATCTTTGACGCTACAGTTCGGTTAGGACAAACTATTTTCTCAGGAATTCGCATGGCATCTGCTAATCTGGAAATATCATCTTTCTCAAATCGAAATCTCACCAAACATTCATCTGCAGTTAGATTGTCTAAATTGAACTTGGGATAATGCTTGTAGGGAATATAAGGGCTGTTTAAGATGCTTGCATCATAAAGCATTATTACGCCTTCTTCTTCTAAACAATCTTCAGCCAGCATTACCAAAAGAAACTGTTCGTACTCGGCTCTACACGTCGCCATCTTTACTGATATCAGCTCAAATCACATTTCCCGCCATACGAAGACCTACAACGTCGACTGCTCGCCCCAGACTCCCGCCGCCAATTTACGTTCTCGACTTCGTACTTCGTTGTCTTGCTCAAACTCTCTAATATCCGAAACGCACCACGTAAAAAATTGAATCCATATTAAATTCATATATCAACATATTTTCGTACAAAACATCGCTTTAAAGGTGGTTTCTATAGAAACAATACAAATACATTATAAACTACGCTACAAGAAACAAATTACTTTACAAATACATAGAAAACAGGACCAAAAACATGCAAATGTACCTGACTTTTGCCCTTCGTAATCCGAACAAACAATCAAAAAATATAAAACCAACATGTGTTTTTATCACGTGATGTCCTGCCTGCTCGCAGGCGATTAGGCCCTACTTTTCGGGTAAGATCCTACAGAATCCTATTGCTGCTATTATATGTTTTTAGTCTGTTTTTTATAGCAAAATACAAAACAAGTGTAACTCCAAAGATAGATATCGACCTACATTGATATATATTGTTATTGATCTTTGGAGTTACACTTGTTTCGTATTTTGTTAAAATACTCAGTGGTTATGTTTTTTGTATCAATGTGTTTAGCTAGCTAGCATTTCTATAATTCCTGATGGTCCCTAATGCATGCAAGCATTCCTATTGGAATTTTATCCCTATAAGAATATAAGATGCAGCCCTGGTGACTAGTTTACGTTTCAGAGCGCAAAGCTTCATGGGATAGCATCGTTTTATTTGTGATAAAAATTCATTGGTATGGTCACTGTGGTACGCTTGGAATATTTCATTGATATTTTTAACCCAAACGGTGGAAAAGGAATCGGAAAGTTCTTATATAGCAATTGTTGAAATTGACAAATTCACCTGTTGGATTGTGTGATTCAAAGTTTAATAAATTTAGGTTGAAGTCACCCATGATAGAACAAAACTTAGATTCCCTGGAAATTTTATCTATGGCTTTATGAAAAAGTTACCATTAGGGTGTCTATTAACCACAGCACATACTATATTCCGAGTCGTACAGTGGATTTCTATCTACAAGCATTCAAAATCATTTGTTGTTACACACAAATCATCTCTTAGGTGAAATTCTATACCATCTCTGATGTAACACCCTACACCTCATGAAGGGTAAGCTGGGATAAAAACTGATAGCCAGGAATAAGAGTATTGGCAATGTGATCTTTATCAGCTTTTATCCTAGTTTCAGTTAATCCAATAATACTAAAATTGTGTTGGACCTCTGACAGCTGTGTCAGTAGACTGTCATAATTACGAATATTACAATGAAAATTGAGAAAGGATTCCCTATTCTTAGCTGTGAGGCTTTCAGCAACATAGATTTTGTTGTCAGAAATCCTAGCTAGACCAAGATCTTTGGTAGTTTTCCCACTCAGCTTTTTAAGACTCTTAAAAAAGAGTTCCTTCATCTCTCTTCTAACAAATTTCACAATAATTTTTGTGAACTGGAAAGCAGGATCCACAATTCAGGCAGGATCCACATGAACTATAAGATTCATTTCTCATAGGTATTAAGCGATAAGATACAGAGATCTCTTCGTCAGTCAACTCTATAGACCCATCAATGAACCAATTTTGATAACTAAATCATTTGTAGCTTTGTCTTGTTCAACTGGGATACCAATTATCTCGCAGCAGTCTCAATGTTGATACTGTTGAATATCATTAAGCTGCCTCGATAAATCGTTGGCGAAATTCAAAATCTTTGTATTTTCATTTGAAAGTCTCATGGTTTCTGTTTAAGAAAATGATTTTCCCTTTCAGCTTCATCTAAACTAGTCTCAAGAGTGCCAACTTTTTGTTTAATTTCTTCAAAACTTGCATTTAAGAACTTCATTGAGTTGTTCATCTCGCCAATCGAGTCACTAATTAGTTTTAATTTCTGATCAAAAATCTCTTCCAGTTGCATTTTGAAATAGTAATAGTTTGAGCCATATTCAATACCGATAAACAAGTGACATAAACATACAATAAACACAACAAAATACAACAAAATTTAATCATTTATTGGAGCACAGCGAAAAAAAAAAACATGTCCGCCATCTTGACTCGCCCCAGGTTAGTGAGTATTAAATTAAAAGTAAAGAAGTTGTTTAAGCAATTGCAATAATGATTTTTAATGGAAAATGATTCGAATTTTTGCTGTTTTGAACAATGCATATGACTTAAATTTTGCTCTCCCTGTTTTTTTTATAAAATCTGACTGTGTTTTAAGGGCTAAAATGTGAAATCTCCCTGTTTTAAAATTTTAAGGTTGACAGGTCTGTATTCAGGTGATTCAAATCTTTGCGCAATTTAAAATTCAAATTTGAATCTAAAAATAAACTAACGCCACCACCAATGCTACCATGGTGGTGGCTATGATTAAATTTATAGCCCTCAAGTTCAACAAAATCATCAGAATTATTTAGCCAGGTTTCAGAAATACCAGCGACGGGAAATTTAGTATCAGTCATAGACAGTAAATTATATAAATTTCCGAAATTGTGAGATATACTATGAATGTTCAAGTGCAGTAAAGAAAACGATTTCTTTGCAGATGATGACTTTGACAATTTGTCATTAAACATAAGTTCAGAAAAATAATCACATGCTATCAGGTTAGAAAAATAATCACATGCTATCAGGTTAGAAAATAATTGCGAATCAGGATCTAAATTATGAGTTAGGGCAATACTTTTATTTGGACCAAGCAGTAAAGGATTGGAAAATCAGCTCAGTAATCTATCAGAATCAAAGTTTATAGGACCATACAATTGTTCATATAAAAATAAATTAAACTGGTCATTATCAAGATAAAAAAAGGTAATTCACTCATACAAAAAGTTAAAAACACAACTTGTGAAATCATTAAACATTCATATAAGCAAAAAGGCCATTCAAAATTTGTGGTTTATGACACATGATTAACTGTGTATATCCGATACTAGTTCCACTCTTTGAAAGCTGGAGGGGCTTTGATTTCTCAGCAGGGAAATTGTAGGGTAGTGTAATTAACTGGAAATGCTTAATTGCGCTAATCAATATTCTGTATCATTTGATACAGAATATTAATAGCCTTAATAGTATTCTGTATCAAATGGTACAGATTTGTATCATTTATAGGAGAAAAATACACATTTCATCTTGAACAAGTTTTTACCATTTGTAACACACAAACACACACACACACACACACACACACACACAATCTGTTATTACAGTCATATTGGCAACTCAACGTATAAACCTTATAAAGTTATAAAGTTAATTTTACAGTTATGAAACGTTGCATTAGTTGCAACATTTTCCACACAATTACTTGCACTTGACGATGCACTTGCACTAGAACATGACGGCAAAGAAAAGGGCAAATCCGAAGACAAATTAGAGGACAAATCAATACTTGCTAAATTTATCATTGCTTATGTCAATATCAAATTTAAAACAATTGTCAAACAAAGCCAGATCTTTCTTAGCTGTCGTTGTTACGTCTAGACCACTTGATCTTCCCATCTCGGCTAAGGTTCCCTCAGACTTACTTAACTCAATTCAATATTAATTTCCGACGTATATGACGGGAAGATTAAATATGAAAGAACTCCGTGAGTATTTGCAGTAGAAATACAAATACCACCAAAAAATTCCGCTTGATCGAAACTGTATATTCCAAAATATTCATATAATTTTATTGTTTCTCGCTCAATTTCAAGCGAATTTCTTACCTTGAAATGATCAATGCGGTGAAATTTATGCGAATGACGAATTACCAATTTTGCTGCTGCATTTTGAATGTCCTGCCTGATTCAAATGCCTGTATCTTTGCTTCTTTTCATCGTATAATAAAGACAAATATACCAAAAGAATCGCCATCTTTCATTCTATAGCTCAGAGCAGTCTAGGGAAATTGCAAAATAATCTATGCCCTATTATGGCGATTCTCGTGGTTGGAAAGTGTTCGGCCAACTTCGGATGCCAAATTCTTGGTTTAGCATTACAGGTTACAGGTAAAAGACTGCAGAAATCACTTCCGGAGTGTTTGTTTACTCTAGATGCAGATTTTGATTGGCTTAGGCAGAAAAACAGACCTTTTAGAGCAATTTTCCTGATTATCGCGCACAAGAACGCACAAGCGTTGTAATGGATTGCGTTGTAATTGTATTGTTTGAATCGCATCCTCAAGACGTTCTGGGCCTTATTTTGCAAACTGATAGTGCTAGTAATGACGGAATGTCTTCGTATGAAGACAAGTATCTCAACCTGGCATTGGGAGTCGTGTCTGGAGTTTCAAGGCAAGTATTTTGATCATTTTTAGACATGCCATTTCAATTTTTTTGCCATTGCCATGGTGTTGTAAATTGATTTGCTTTTAGTATAGCTTCACTAGAATGACCAACTATGTCCTCATATTGCATTTTTGTGTTGAAATAATCCTTCCATACAGACATTGACAAATATAAATGGTATTTATTTATATTGTTGTCGAAAAGTTATGGTGTTTTAGGCATAAGAACTCTGATTCCTAGGCAAAGTAAAATGAGCCTTGAGCACATGTTTGGTTGTTTGTTACATACATAACAGACCAAGTATTCATACTTATATCTTACTAGTTTGGCTCTTATTATAATTTCAAGTGGCACCATATAGATTATGTCTATAAAAAGTTTTTATTTGCAGTGACGAAGATATTGACCCTGTTCCTAGCTACTGTTCCTAGCTACTGTTCCTGTTTCATAGCCTCAGGGAAGTAGCAGTTCTGAGAGTCATGAGAACCCCACTCCCCAACCCCCATTAGGAAAACGTGTAAGTGTAGAGGGAAGGTAGGGGATGAGTAGAGGTAAGCCCAGCCACTAGGACCCAAGGTTTTGAAACCTCCCTGTCTAGCACCCCCACTAGGCCCCATAGTACATGACGGATATGGTGATCCTGACACTAGGAATATTATCCCAGATTTTACCCCTCACCGACATTTCCGGGATCCATTTCGATCAAGCTTTCACCAGGGAATGCTTCAGGAGGTAGTTTTCCGGCCATACCAATACATATGCCCACATACAATTAAACGAAAAATTATCCCCATATACTAATAAAGAAGGGTCTTGGAGTCCACCAACCTTGAGGAGATTGAGAGGTTGATTGCCTTTTTAGTATATGCAGGTTTGGTAAAGGTTGACAGTGAGATTGAAAATTATTGGAATGTAAAAACCTTATATCATGGTCTGTGGACAATAGAAATAATTTCTTGGTTTAGGTACAAAGAAAGTGCTGTGAAGCAAAGTTTCTGAATATGGTAGATCCTGTCACTGAAGAGTACAGCAATAAACTACATCAACAACTGTACCAGCCATCACAGAAAATTGCTGTTGACGAACACACTGTCAAATCAAGGAATAGGTTGGGGATTAGCCAGTTCATGAAAGATGGCCTACTATGTGGGAGATAAATCTGTGAGTTTATGATTTTATGATTTTTTATTTGCCCATATAAAGCTAAATATATTTACAATGTATATTTGTACAAACATTAAGGGCTAGGAACCTTTATGAAACCGTATCAGGCTTTTATTCAAAGGCCCCTAGTTTAACAATATTAATTATTATAAAAGAAATGGTTAAAGCTTGTTCGATCTTGTCAAAGACAAAGTAAGAGTATTTACAAGTATAGTTGGAGACAGTCCTAATGGTTATATTGCGACTTTGAGATTTATACAGGAACAAGTCCAGAAATTCATCGTAGGATGGATTTGGGTATGACATGGTGATGTGACATAAGTTTGGTTACATTCTTAGATCTTTTGCTGTCCAATATATATTTTGTGCAAAAAAGGAAATATTTTCACCACATAATCCAATTATGTGCCTTGGCAAACATTACTGCCTTGGAAAACATTACTTTTTTATAACTACTAATGATGACACCAGCCCAACAACACTTGGTCATGCTATATGCAAATATTTTCGTGTTCTAGATTGTGAAAACAATCAATTTCTAAAGAAATGAGTAATGATTAGTTAAAATTTGAATAGCATGACCAAATTTTCAGGCTGGTTATGCCACTGATAACTATAAGTCAATGGTGTACTGATTATCTAAGAGTGTAATATAGCAACCGTAGAAATAAAGACATTTTGCAGATAGTGATTTGAGTGTTCTTTTGTGCATATCACAGACTTATTTTGGTGCCATACTATCCTTGGAGTGAAAGAAATATTGGAAATTTGTATTGATAGTATGTTGCAGCAATGAAAAAGGATCTTTTGATAAGGGTATTTGTTTCATGTGAGCACAAAATGTAAATTTTACTCAACTACATAGTTTATTAAAAAATTCAATAAAAATACTTCCATTTATGCTACATGCATGAAACTTCAGGTACTTGTAGAACACAACCGTGTCTTTCAGCTACACTCATAAAATTTTTGACATATTTGAACCGGTAGATACATTTATGCATAATTGCAACGTTTTTTTATATCATAATTTATGCACATTTATGTGAGTAAATCGTTAACCAAACTCCAGATGAAATTGGTATAGTTGGAAAGCGGAAGTCCTCCTCTTTCGAACAATGCAATTTCTGTTCTCGTACAATGCATACTTTGAAAGATATATGCATAAAGTAAAAGAGGGGGTGGGCTGGGAAAATCATATATTTGGTGTCTGCACTTTTGGTAGCCCACCCTTTAATAGCTGCACAAGAATTTGTGGCCCACCCTTAAATTGGTGCTGAAAAATTACAACCCACCCTTTCAGAAATGTGAAAGATACCAGCTTTCTATTTTTCTTTTGCCAAATAATTCTGTGTTACAGTACTCAATAGCTATTAAAATAGTGCAATTAAAATTCAGGGCCTCTTTTAAGGATGTGTAACTGGAGAGGACATATTTAGCGGGGGACCTGGAGAAGTTCCAGTCGGCAAGTCTGTATCACTGCAGCTACCAGCATATATATATATATACAGGGTTTAACTAATAAGTATACGTCATAGGGCAGCGAATCAGGCCATAACTAGGATTCTGAGACAACCAAGTCGACCACCCAAAGTGCAAGCTTCAAGAGGGGTGTGGGGGCATACCTTCTAGAAAATTTTGAATTTCTTGAAGCTCAGATAAGCTATTTCCTGCATTTTGAGGAGTTTTCCAACAAGAAATTAACCTTAGGGACCGGTCATTATTTATGGAAGGGAGAGGGTGAATTTTTCCCCCCTAAATTTTTAAAATTGAAAGCCCCCCCCTTAAAAGAGCAGAAATTTAATGATGACCCCCTCTACATATTAGAATATTTTTCTTTGACCCCCATTTTCATTTTTACTCATCAAATGGGGATACCCAAGGCTTTATAGTGTTAATTATTAATTAAATATGAATATGGAACTGACAAGAAGTATTGCCATAGCAGCTGCACAGTAACAAGAGCAACATTCAGTGAATATTAGCAGCAAAAGGAGATAGCCATGACAATTCTGCCAAGGCATACCTCCAGCACCAGTCACACTGACAAGTCAGTGGAAACAAAGTACAATGTATAGTGGTCTATACATCCTATTTTATGCAAGATTAAAAATTATATTTATAAAAATTATATAATAGAATAAAATGACATACTACCAGATAAAATCCTCTAGAATAAACATGGGTGGGTGGGTAGGGAAAATGTATCTAAGCACTAAACTTTGCAGCTAGGCAAAACATACAATGCCGCAGTTACAACCAAATGGATACCATGCTTATTAAGCAAATTCCTTCAAATTGAATTGCAACCCCCCCTCATTTTCTTGAAAAAATTTAATATCCCCCCTCCTAGTCATTTATTTATACATATGGCCCCCCTTATTTTTTCCCTCCCCCCTTCCATAAATAATGACCGGTCCCTTATAAACAGTGACACAATTACTGCAATTTCAGTCTCCCAAATGTAAACATGGTGTGATGATGCGGTAATTAAAATGCATGTGGTATAGTATTATCATTCACCACACTTCAAATTCTACAGTCCTGTATTACATGTATTGGGTATTTGAAATCGACGCATTTGTCTTCTCAGTGTCACTGAAGAGCAAGATAGGGTGGTCTCTTTGGAGTATCTTTGCTTGAAAAAACTAAACTAGAATTTTGTCCTAAAATTCCATTTCATGCCTTGTTCCACAAGAAAATTATTCCAGTCATGGTTTAGGTTTCTGGCGATGTTTAAATTTCAGTCCCCAAATTCTGGCCTACCGAGTCAACTGACTCGGTGGACTCATAGCTTGTTACGGGCCTGCAGATGATGGTCAAAATCAGAAATGTTAACAACTTAACACTGTTTTCTCACTTTGATACATAATTGCTGGTTGACCACCTACTGCAGGTAGTTCTTAGGGACCTCAATGGGGGGGGGGGCAAATTGCCGACTAGAGGGACCAGTAAGAGGGCTGGGGGGGGGACATGTCCTCCCCAGTCTATATGTTAAAAGAGGCCCTGAATTAAATACAGAAAGGTCTTTCTTCGCATGGAACGTCCCATGCATACTGCATTATGCAGTGTCTTTCTCATAATTAGAGACCTTTAGTTTGACATTTACAGCTAACACCAAACTGCTAACAATGATTGTGATTTAATTAGGACTCTTGTAGAAATTACACTAATTTTGTTATGTAATAAACATCCTACACAAAGCTCATGACATTTAGCAATAATGATTATCAGAAAATTAGTTAGCCACTACTAACATATTATTTCAGAACCATCCTCAGGGATACGAAAAACTAGTTTCATATTAATCTAGATAAATATGAAACTAATGTATTAGCCAAGGTAAATTCAGCTTTTAAGTTTGAGGTTAATGTTTGCGGTATAAATTTTACACATGGATCCTGATACGTTTTATTTCTATTTTCATAATATGAATTTTAATACACATGCCCTTAAAAAAATTTCTGCATATTTTTACATGGCCCACCCTTATGATTGCACGTAACTTTCAATGACCCACCCTTCAACCGTGCTCAAAAATAGTGACCCACCCCCTATTTTTCCCAGCCCACCCCCCCCTTTTACTTTATGACCAGTCCCTAAGAACTTTCCTAGCTAGCATGGTCTGTTCCTTACTCGGCTTCTGATATATAGCTTGATTATTAAACAACGTTTCAAATATAAATACCCCACATGGTATGAATTTAGTAAGCTTGAATATACAGAAATTTTTTATAATTTATAAGGAGAAATTGGTGGAGTATTCTGCTTTTAACCCCCAATATTTTAAAGTTTGTTTGTCTTGTGTAAAGGGTCACTGTAATTGGTGAAAGCTGTAGCGTATGCCCAGCCATGTCAATGTATGTATCGTTTATGTTAATGTATGTATAGCAAGTGATTTTAAGTTGATTTGGCAAAGCCTAATAAATAACTAAATAAAAAAAAAATTTTAGCAACACGTTTGAAGTGTGCCCTGTTCTTTCCCTTTTTCAACAGAATATTGAAAAAGTCTAGTGGCACAAGTACTGTGCAAACAGTGCAAAGTCTTATGAGGTAGACCTGCCTTTGCACATAACCTTTCCAGCAAAATACTGTTGAGTGTTGTTTAAGCCAACTGCACTTTTTTCATATCCAAAGCTTCCATCTCTATTCGGTATTAATAAAATGCATCTGCCATGACAGCGCCTTCCCTGGCCTTATCAATATACAAACAATACAATGATTGGAAGCACAAATTGTGAATTTCATTTGGTTCATGGCAAAAATGTTTTATATATCGTGCTTGTTTTTTTTAAGTCTTTCAAACCACCATGAAATGTTTTTGACAAGCTCTTGCCGGCCATGGCTGTTATGAATCGTGATAATAGTTATGATTTCCTTTATTTAACGCAACACAATAATTGTTCAACTAACTAAAAACTAGATTACATAAATATTTAAAGCAAAAATTCATGTGATCAATCAATGTTGATAGCTACTTGAGTTCATGCAATTATAAATGTCAATCTACTTATCTAATCAATCCAGATGTCTCTAAAATAGAAATTCCTTTAAATGTATAGAAATTCCTTTAAATGTATCTTACCACAGTATCTGACACTGCCCGAGGTTTCTTCATTATTTTTGATGAGAAACTAAATTAATTCTATTTAAAACACTAAGCCACTATATTTAATCGTAATCTCTTGATTTTTGTCTATATAAATGCATATATTATTAGTTCTGCATGTTCTATATTCTGTTATATGTCCAAGTCTGAACTGGGTTCGAGTTGACTTCAATAGGTATTAATTGTTGAATTGTCTGTCTCAACAGTGTTGGTCGGGTTTTACTTCCAGCAACCTTTACAATTGCCGCTCTAACCTTACTGTCTCTACCAGTTAACAGCTCCTCTACTTTACCGAGTTTCCAAAAAGATCTGTTCATTGAATCATTCTTTAAAATGACTACATCGCCTTTCGAGATATTTGTTACCTTTCCTGCTGTTGTCTTTGGATTGAATGTTCTCGCAGTTCTGTGAGATACTCAGTTCTCCATCGCTTCATTAAACTTTGCAACAATAATTTCTGATGACGTCCATGCTTTGTTAGGGTCTGGTAAGTACTCAAAATTTTGTGATGGTTCAAATTTGGATTTGCTATAATTCTTCGTCTGTAAATAAGATCAGAAGGGGTCAAGGCAAACGAACTAGACTCTTGGTTGTCATACATGTATGTAATTGGTCTTGTGTTAATCACACCTTCGATTTCTACCAAAATGGTATGCAACTGTTCGAAATTCAACGTAGATCTCCCCAGTATTTTCTTGAGTGGTCTTTCATGCTACGGACAAGATGCTCCCAGTAACCACCCCACCAAGGGGCTTTCTCTACTATAAAACTCCACATAATTGTTCGGTTCACTAGATAAGCCCAAACTTCTTCTGCCCGAGTAATCTTGCATATATCATTACATGCCGATTTAAATGTTTTTGCATTGTCTGAATTCAATGTCGCTGGCAGACCTCTACGACTCTCAAATCGTCTAAATGCTAATAAAAACGCTTCGGTACTTAATCTGTGAGTAAGTTCTAAATGTACCGCTCTCGTAGCTGCACATGTGACCAATAAGAAATAAACCTTTAATGTTCTATTACCCTTTGATAGCTCATCTAGAACATACAAAGGACCTGTGAAATCAAGCCCGACATGAGTAAATGGCTGTTCTTTGGACACCCTTCCACTCGGAAGATCAGCAAATGAAACACTATTGCAAGGAAGTCCTTCCAACTTATGACATACTCTACAACTTTGAATAAATTTCTTAACAGATTTGCGATGACGAATTATCCAAAATCTTTCTCGCAAGTTCGTAAGGGTATCCTTAATTCCATTGTGTTTAACCAAACGATGTGATTGTTCAATAATCAAATGAACAAATTTGTCTTTAGAGGGCAACAGGCTAGGATTTCTCGCATTTTCTGGCAATGAAGCATTGTTAATTCTACCTTTACAACAGATGACTTCACTTTCGTCAAAATAGAGTCCAAATCGTGTGACATAAATTGGAGGTCTAAGAGTTTTAAAGTTTAAACTTTAATGCATCTGTCGGACTTCTTGGACCATAAGTCTATTAAATTGTCAATGTCCAACTTCTTGACCAAGTCCTTATTTAAGGTAATACAGAGCAGGTCTCCAAGCCTGGAAGCCATGATTCTTGATCTGATCTTGTTGCAGACTCTATTCATTGCTGAAAAAGCTTGCTCAACTTAGGTTGCCATGGTGGAGGTTGCCATGGTTGCCACTACCAGTTTCATAAGATTTTGGCACCGACTTTCAGAAATAGGAACCCCGAGCAGGAAATCTTCCTTGGCTCTTACCAGCTCCAGTTTGAGATTCGACTGGTTAATTTCTAGGCAGTGAAAATAATCAACAAGATACATGAGAACCCCTTTATCAAGATAACACTCCTTAGAGGCATCCAGGGCTTCGAAACTATTCATCACTTCGAAATTCTTGGCATCAAACCTTACGTTGAACTCTTCATCTATTTTTTCTTTCATGTAAGTGTTCATCTCACTGATGCTGCTTTCAAGGTTTGAGTTCGATTGCTGTCTTGTTCCATACCTTGTTCTAACAATGGCAAAGCAGTCTAAGTTCACATCCATAGGTATGCCTATTGACTCCAAGAACTTCTCGGTATCTTTTAAAAGCTGGTCAACAGTGATTGCATCCAATGAAGCACGGATTCTTGTCAGCTCATGCTGAACATCTGTCCAATTAATAGATTCAGTTTGAAGTTCTTTCGAAAGGAAATACAGTTCAGCTAGATACGCCCTCAGTATAATCAGACCTATGACAACTTTTGTGGTGATCAGTTTGTGGTAGAAACCTGCAGCTCGTTCGACATGTTTTGGGTCATGGACTTTATCTCGATTCATTGCTACTCTTACAAGGGTTTCCAAAAAAACCTCAGATTTGTCTACGAGAAGGTCCACTGCCTCAAACTTGCATCCCCATCGAATTTCTATTTGTTGATGCAGATATCTGATCTGGCTTCTTGGGTATAGTTCATGATACACGGTCTTGTAGAGTGACCTGATTTTGGGGATGTTGAAGAATGAGTACAGTGAGTTAATCATTGTTATTATGTCTAGAGCCAGTGGAGACCCTTTAATGATGTCATTTACCACAAGATTGAAGCGATGTGCAATGCAACGGATATAAATCTGCCACGGAAAGTGTTCTGAGTGTAAAAGCTAAGCAACCCCAGCATATTCACCTGACATCACACTTGCACCATCAGCCCAAAGTGAAATTACAGCTGCTCCAGATCTTTCAATTATCAAGTCAATGACCTCTTTGGTGAATGTCACAATAGATTGTGCACCAAAGTTTTCTAGCAGTCGTCTCAGATCGTAGAAGCGCTCAACAACCTTCCCAACATCGTAGCGAACTGCTGTTGCAAGTTCCTCGCGCTTTGCAGTATCCTTACTCTCATCAATCAAAGCTGAAAAAAGCCCACTTCCACTATTCTTAATCTGGCTACAGATAACCAATCTAACACTATCAGCGATGATTTCAATGAATTCGTTTATACTAGTCTTACTAGTATAATCCATAGCAGTGCGATTACTCATGAACTTCTGGTGGAGTTTCAGAAATGCAGGGTTGGTTTGGTTTCAAGCTGCAGTTTGATAAAGTCTGATCCATTTCCCAGGATTCTTAGATTCCTCAGTTTCATCACCACCTCTCATGGGAACCTCGTTTGTTGTAAACCAGATGACATACTTAAATAAACTGCCGAGATATTCCCGGTTTCCTCTGGCTACCTCTTCACGGTCAGGGTTTATTCTGCTCCTGATGTCTTTTTCTTTACCTGCCTCTATTTTCTTTAAATCAGACCATTTATCACAACAATTCTTGTGTGTTTCGGAATGTTCGTGTTTAGACAGACCTTTATTTGCATCAAGAGCGTTCACCCAGTTCTTGTAACCCGTCTCAGTAAATGTCAAAGCACTTGTAGCCACTGCAGAGGTATTTACTGAAAATTTCCGACAAGGATAACAAAATGCAGCATCTCCCTCAAGACTATTCTCTAACCAGTCGAAGTGGCTGTACCAAGATGCTTGAAAGGATTTTGTTTTCTTTGATTTGGGATCTCGCACAGCAAACTTATGTAGCCGTGGTTGTCTTGGACCATCTTGAGTTTCTAAAGTGATTTTTTGAGCTGAATTTGCTGAAATAAAGTGAAGGGGAACATGTAATTAAGCTGTGAAAGAGAGATAAAACTGAACTTTTTCAGAAACTAAGAATCATAGATTATTTAGAATTGATTTCTCGGTCACTAACTTGAGGAACTACCAGTCTCTGAATCAGTTGCTACTTCAAGTTCACTGTCATTGAGAGGAGGTAATGCCGGTGTTGTTGCTGTGCAGCCCAAAGGTTCGGCAAACGCTGAAGCTTCTATTCCTGGCATTATTTGTAGATCTAAATTAAGCGGATGTTCACCGTTAAATTTTGTATGGAAAACTACTGCCATCAATGATTAAAAAATTAAAATACTGCATGATAGTCGTGGTGCAACCTTTAACAATACAAGTATTTGCAAAACTTGCCTCCACTTTCGGCGTCAGATGAATACTGTTCAACCTGAGCAGCGCCGACGATTTGAATTGCACTCTCTTGATGTGTCATTGTAGTAGTGGAACTATTGAGATTGCCTGCCAGCTGATTCTGAAAAAGCCATTTCAGAATTCTGATTAGTTTTACAGTTTTATTAATGATAATTGATAAATCGCGACTTTTATCATATTTTGAAACTGTTCTGACCACTTTACTCATGCATGGCCGGTTAAAAAAGTTTTAGTTAAAAATATTTTTATCATAGAGTTTAAAAGCAAAAGAAAAATAGCAAAAACACTATGGTACAATGAATGTATTATGTAAGCTTAGTAGCTTACTGCACTGCTCTTATGATTTTAACATGCAGTTCAAGCTCTTTGAAATTTGAATTACTACTTACCTCTGCCTCTGGATCTTCTCTCGTTTTTTTTTACTAGGAAGGCTTCCATTGATCGTTGGTTTTTCCGTTTCTTATCGGCCATTTTTTAGTTTTTACTGCACTTACGGTAAATGCAGTTACAAGCTAATTTGACGCAAGTTTAGACGGCCATTTAGTTCTCAGATTAAACTTTTTATATTCTGCTATCCGGGTGCTAAATGCATGTAGAAAGTAAGCAGCAAGAACGCCAAGCGAAGACTGTCTGAACTATTCACTATTCACTTTTACAATAACTACTTTGTGAATAAGTGGAAAAGCAATTAAGATTAGTGTCACTACACCTTATATGGTGATAATTAGGTTGTTATTGTACAAACAACAGTGTAGCAACGTCAATCAACCTAGAAAGTAGAAACGTCATCACGCAACCATTGCCATGAACGTGATAATTTAATATTCGCATTAAACAGTCTTCCCGAATGGGCCGTAAAGATTAAATCTAGGCAAGTCTATTCCCTAAAAGAATTAAAAACTAAAAATAATGTTCGTAAAAATTCCAAACGTTGGAATTTGCAGTTGCATGCAAGCTATTCGCATGACAAGGCACTGCAAACTCTATTCAGGGGAGATAATAGAGTTTCAGAACTTTACAATTGCTCCAATAAACCAGTGAATGCAAATGAGAAGCGATTAGTTTCAAAGTGTTGCACTGTCTTTTTCTGTTCGAGTGTACTCCTACGTTTATTTTGTATCATCACACTCTGCATGTTGGAGTGGACTATTTAATTATTTATTTATTATGCCGAATATTGGGGGGGGGGGGGG
>CACRXK020007882.1:4475-21864 GCA_902702795.2 Paramuricea clavata
CCCCCCCCCCCCCCCCCCGCTCGCCAAAAAAATTTCGGTCAGTGTACCATTTTAGGGGTCAAAAAAATTTTTCCGGACAACCAATATATTTCGGAACATAACACAAATTTTCGAAACAAAATTTGCCAAAAAATTGACTTAATTTTACACAAAATTGACAGAATTTGTCCCATTTTTTTTTATTGTAAACCAAAATTGCCCGACTGTTGATCGAATATTGCCCGACTGCCCAAAAAACTGGGGGGGCTGCCGCCCCCCCCCGCCGCCCCCCCGCCCGGTACGCCTATGAATGTTCCTACCCTCTTATTTTCTCCTTAATTTTTCTCGCTTGCTTATTATCTTGCCAGGAGGGGCGGCAATGCCGTGTAGTATGTAGATTGGGGCGAGTAAACATGGCGGCGGCAGACAAAGTAGATGTGGAATTTGTTTCGAATATTAAAGAACTATTTATGAAACAAAATAAGAAGTTATGAATATTCTGATCTTCTAAACATAATTATAATACATGGGTAAGTACAATACCATTTCTAACTTTTTATTTAACAACACTACACCTGTCCTATTGCCCGTGGTAAAACACGTGTTTTACTACGCCCTGAGTGAGCTTAAGCAAGTGACGTTTTTGACAACACGGACGTCGACCGGAAGTAAAGTTGACGTTTTTCACCAATCACAGCCCTTGAACCAGTCTTCTGACGTTACTCATGCCGTTCGTGTTGTCAAAAACGTCACTTGCTTAAGCTCACTAATATATCTGCTTCGCAGATACAAAAATGACTGAAAAACGGCAAACTTCGCAGTGCTACTGTATGTTATCCGCATTTTACAACATTTTGCAACGAAACGTCGGAATGTTACTAATTTTGTGATGCTCTTTCAAGCTGTATAGAGAAATGTGTGTCTAGACTTGTCTAGATCAAAATTTTGTTCATTAGGGAATCGGTCCATATGTGCGTGTGTTCGTCAGTTAGTGCGATAACTAAAAAAATATCAGACATGTTAATGTCAAAATCTGTAATTAGCCTGTTTTGTAATTTATGCATGATACCCGATTTAATTCACTGGCCGGCGTATAGGTATGCAGTTGTATAAAACATTTTAAATTTATATTAATTTATGTTGATTGGGCATTATATGCCGGCCAATCAGGAGACGGTTGCCATAGAAACAAACGTATGATTTTAGAACGAAATGCGCACGGTTTTTTTTGCGAGTTTTAAGGTTGTTTTGTTGTAATATTGTAGTCGATTTTCGACAAATACACTAATAAATTGAAAGATTTATTATATGACGCCCAACGTGGGGCCCTGAGCCCTTTTATATGTACGAAAGCAACGAGTAAACGATGTCCGAAGACGAAAATATTCAACGATTACGAGCGATTCGTGGAGCACATCGTGGTGTTGCAACGAAGTTATTGAACGAAGCCGACGAACTTTTAGCATCTACGAGTTCAACAAAACTGGAGAATGAGTTGAAAACGAAGTTAAATATATTGAAACAACAAATCAAATGTAAACTGGCGAAACTTAACGAGGTTGATGAGAAAATATTGAATTTATGCGACGTGAAAAATATTGGAGCGGAAATATTGGAATCTGAAGAATACACGGCAAGGGTTACATCGTGTATTATTATTTATTATATGAGTATTGAATTTTATACGCGATAAAGTTGTCGAATAAAAACCATATGCCTAACATTTCTGAGGATCTCATTGGGCATACGACATTCGCCACTAGTGAAGAACGTCGTATTAGCCTTCTCATTGGACGTACGGAATTTGTCACTAGTGAAAAATTTCGTATTTACTTTTCCCGCCGCGCCACTGGCGTACAAGAAAACAAAAAATCAGTTTTTTTAGATGTCCGTTTGACTTTTGATTTGAAATGGCTTCACGCTTCGCAGAGACACCATCCGTAAGCGAATTCATTGAACAACAGGAGAATAATAATACAAGAAATAAAACACTGCAGGACATTGGACTTCTTCAACGATTTCTATCGTCGAAAAATGAATTGCGAAGGATCGAGGACATTTCCGTAGAGCAACTTAATGAATACCTGAGCGAATTTATTATTTCTGTTCGAAAGAAGGAAGACAAGGGAGAATATGAACCAAGTTCCCTTCGTTCTATGTTCGCCAGCTTCGAGAGGTATTTGAAGAAAAAGAATGGGTTTAGTATCATGATGGATAAGAGTTTTGAACGTGCCCGAAAAGCTTTGCAATCAAAACAAAAAGAGCTCAAGCAAAAAGGAAAAGGGAACAAACCGAACGCTTCCGTTGCTCTTAGCGAAGATGAAGTCAAACTGCTTTACGAGAAAGAACTTTTGGGAATTTCGAGTCGCGAAGCGTTGCTAAACACGGTTTGGTTTAACAATACTATTCACTTCGGCCTTCGTGGTTGCAAAGAACACCGAGATATGTGCTGGGGCGACGTAAAACCATGCAAGAACGCGAATGGAGAGGAATATATAGAGTATTTTGAGCGACAAACGAAAACACGTACAGGAGACAACCCAAGAGATGTTAGAAAAGTAACGCCAAAAATGTATGCTATCCCCACAAATCCGCCGGAAAAAGATCCTGTCTTTGTTTACAAGTTCTACGCAGAAAAACGTCCGAATGAAATGAATACAGACGAAGTCTTGGTTTAAAAAATCTGCTATTGGTGTGAACACACTAAATTCGCTGATGAAAAGAATGGCTGAGAAAGCTGGCCTTGGTCCAAACATCAGCAATCATAGCGGGCGAAAAACGATGATGCAAACTTTGACCAACAACGATGTTGCTCCCACAGACATAGTTCAACTTTCTGGGCATAAGAATTTGCAAAGCGTTACGAATTATTCAACCGTAAGCCAAAACCAGCAAATGAAAATGTCTCGAGCCTTAGCGAACTTGGCGACTTGCAAAGAGTCCTCCACTTCGAGTATTAGCGAACAAAAGCCAAACCGGGAAGTCGAACACCAACAACAACAACAAGCAATGGCTTTGTTTTCTGGCGCGGTAATTCAAGGAGGTCACATAAGCATTTCGATAAACAGTTTAAATCAGTCTCCAGTAGCAGTGACAGAAGATGTGTCGCCACAAAAATACAAACGAATAAGATTAATTGAGTCTGATTCAGACTAAATGTTGTTGACGTCTAGATTTTGAACTTTGAGTGACATTTCGTTTCTAATACGTTACTTATTAAGCGCACGAACACGGTAATGTGACGGTAATTCATATATTGTTTACGCTTAAATTTTACTCAAAATATAGTAATTGTTTATCAAGTTTTTGAGCTTTGTAACATTGCAATGACAGTTTCATTGAATAATTACGATTTTAAAGCGAAATAATTCAGTTGTTGTAGCTATTGTTGTACTTTTTTATGCATATTATATATGTTTGAAACGTTTGGTGAATTGTGTCTATCGTTCAGCACTTAAATTTCACTCTAATATATAATAACTCATATAATAAACAAATTACTTCATGGTTGATTCGCTTGTACGATTTTTATTATGCACTCGTTGCGAAAAATTCCTATAAACTCACTCGTTCGCTGCGCTCACTCGTTCGTTTATAGAAATTTTTCGCAACTCGTACATAAAAATCGTACGCGCTCATCAACCATGAAGTAATCTCTATATATCAATAGTCAAAGTCGCATTTTTCTAGTGTTTTATTGGTTTAGAGCATATCACGTGAGAGTGACGAAATTAGGCTGTCTCCCTCGCAACAGCGCGAGAGGGAGATAATACGTTATCGGCCGGCGAATAACAAAAAAAATCACGTGCGCCATCACGTGAAAATGCGACTTTTGGACATTATTATTATTATTATTATTATTATTACGTCTTTATACACGGTAACTAATCAACCATATTACCTATCAGTATTTACAAAAATTATAAAGGTTGTTTTTCATTAGGCCGTGTTATTAAATACAAATTAAAACTCGAAATACTATTATATAAACTATTATAAAAATATTAAAGATACTAAGAAATATTTGGGTCGAAGCGATACGTTAAATATATATATTACAAATGAATTAAGTAGATTTAAAAATTTTACTATTATAGTTCCAGTCTTTAGCAGTAGCATATCCGAATGTCCTTTTCATTGAATTTGTTTTAGGCTTCGACAACATCAGCATCTTGTTATTACTTCTTAAATTATATTTATTAGAATTTGAGATTTTAAACATAGTTGAAACGTTTTCAGGACATTGGTTTGAAAGGGCTTTGGTCACATATGCTAATTTTTGCTCCTTTCTTCTCTCTTCGAGTGTTCTCCAATTTAATTTCTTTAAAATATCCGTGGAGCGAATTTCATAGGTATCACCTGTGATTACTCTAGCTGCACGGTTTTGTAGTCTCTGTAGCTTTTCTTTTGAACCTTCGCCACTGTTTCACCAAACCATGGAGCAGTAATCAAAACTCGGTTGCACTAAAGCCTGATAAATATATTTAAGAGTTTCAAGAGACAAATGGCTTTGCACGGCGCAGCATACCATTGCCCTTCGATACCTTTTTACTGATGTTGTCGATTTGCTCATTCCAACATAGATTGTCATCAATCAGTACACCTAAAGTCTTTTTGGAATAAACCTGTTTCAATAGTTTCCCCCCGCATGATACGCTAGTATTTTTTTGAATTTTAGCTAGTCTTTGACGGGTTCCAATGATCATGTATTCTGTTTTTTTTTCAATGTTTAAAGTTAGCTTGTTTGAAAGAAGCCACTGGTGAATATTTTTCATTTCAGAATTTAGTGCTTCCTCCAAATTATTAATGCTATCTGAACATACTGTAAGATTTGTATCATCTGCATACATTGCCGGACAGGATTTATCCAAGCAATTTGGCAGGTCATTGACGTATAATAAAAACAAAAGGGGACCAAGGTTCGATCCCTGGGGAACCCCACAACGTATTTTCCTGGTGGACGATGTTGCACTGTTCACCCTGCAGTATTGCGTTCTGTTATGCAAATAAGATTTAAACCAATCTAAGGCCTTATTTTGGATTCCATAGATAGATAATTTACTTAGGAGAATTCCGTGATCAACCGTATCAAATGCTTTACATAAGTCCAGAAAAAGTACTCCGTTTATCATCCCAGCATCCATGTTAAGTAACCATGAATCCGTATTTGCTAAAAGGGCTGATGCGGTGGAATAATTTTTACGGAAACCAGACATGCCTAGTACGTAATTAAAACTTTCGCTTTAAGTAACTGCAGTGTAGCCAGTATTTAATATAACGTTTTAACAATAAAATATTTCATGTATTTACGTTCATTTGTTCTTTAATTTGTTGTTTCTTTGACGGTCTCTGGTCCACAAAACACACTGTTTCCCTCGGTCTCAGTAAATAAGTGATAATTGTACGACTAGAATCGGTGGTAAATAAGTCTGAAATACAAGTGATTAATACGGCGCCGGCTGTTGAAACTTTGCATATCTCACCCTCACAAATCCGAGCGAAATTGCCTAAAATAACGCTGCAAAAGTTTAGTAGAGGAAACGTTACGAATTGGAATCCCTTTTGGGAATCGTTTAAAGCGGCTGTTCACGAGAACAACAGTATTTCGAAAGTCGACAAAATGAATTATTTGTTTTCGCATTTCGAGGGCGCAGCTGCTCGATCATTCAAGGATTGACTTTAACCGAAGCAACTATTGCGACGCCGCCATTGCTATTCTCGAGGAAAGATTTGGTCGACCACAACAAATTTTTGCTGCTCATATGGATGAGCTTCTTAAGGTCCAACCTTGTTCAAACGAACGGTCATCATCTATTCGATTTGTTTATGATAAAATTCGAGTTCATGTACGCGGGTTAGAGGCACTGGGGGTTACCCCAGAACAATATGGTAGTTTACTAATACCGATATTGATGTCAAAGCTCCCAAATAGCTTACGATTGGAAGTTGCACGAAAGTCCACGAATGAAGTTTGGAAAATCAACGAACTTTTGGAAATTGAAGCGAGAGAAGCAAGCGACCAAGTGAAATTAAACGACTCAAGATCACACCCCTCCTTGGAACGGAGCAAAAATCAACACCCCACGTCTCAAGCGTTGTTTTCGAAGCAAAATCAAGGGGATTCGACGAGAATTCGGTGTGCGTATTGTAACGAACAGCATTATTCAGCGTCTTGTGAAAAAGTAACCGGTTTGCAAGATCGAAAGGATATATAACGGAGAGACAAGCGTTGTTTTATTTGTTTACGTATTGGTCACGTGTCGCAAGAGTGGCAAAATTCAAGGGGATGTCGAAAATGTGATCAATGACATCATCAATCAATTTGTTCTCGAAGTAATCACAAAAAACCAGCAGATTCAACGAAAGAAAACCTGGATACCCACAGCCAAACAAAGCCTTGTGATTCAGCTGAAACCACAACAGCTACAAGTGCAACGAGCACATCACGTAATCTGTTGGGACATCCATTTGGTCTTCTTTCCATGGTAGCGACACTTCGTAGCGGTGGTCTTCGTATTTAATGTTCTTCAGAAACGACTTCGATAACTGATTAATGGATGAATCTTCAGGTTCTCGGATTCCAATCGATTCAGTCTCCCAGAATTGTTTGAACGTAGACTTTAACTCATCATCACCATTAGCTGAGCGGTTTCCAAATTCCCCAGATATGATCAGATTCGTCGTAAACGTGTCAACTGAATTCGTTCCTGCACCATTGATAGGACCAGACAGCAACCAGCCCAACTTACTCCTTTTGGCTGTAGGACCATGATCTCCTCGAATTGTCTCTCCAGTAACTAAGTTCCAATAATAATCTGATCCTATTAAAACATCAATAGAACCACTATCTTGGTCATCAAACGCATCAGCTAGGGCAAGCCCTTCGATATGTGGGTATTTCGACTTTGAGAGGCAATGATGAACATATGACTGGAAAACTTAATTTAAGGCAGCTGCATCAACCATTTCACCGTCCCCCTTTTGCAGGCTTAATTTGAATATATCACAGGTTTCCTTTCGAACGCGGTCATCACCAAACGTGTTTAAACGAAGGCTTTCCTTTTCCACAGGTTTCAAACCCAGACGCGATTTCAAACTGTTCGTAATATATGTTCTTTGACTTCCAGTGTCAAATAAAACACGAACGGTGGTTGATCTCATACTGTCAGCGTTTGTAGCAATGCATTGAGCGGTTTGAAGTAGGACCACTTTTCCCTCCCGTGATGTGAAATCCCTACAGTACAAATTATGAAAGGAACCAGAACTTCTTGAAGAATATAACAACACCATCAACGATCAATTGGAGAAAGGAGTGGTTGAAGAAGTTCCTCCGGAAGAATTGGGAAATGCAGAGAATGAAACGAGTGGGGAAGAAAGACCAATACATTACATGCCTCATCATGCGGTCGTGCGAAAGGATAAAGATACTAGGAAACTACGCGTGGTTTATGACGGGTCTGCTAAGTCTGACAGTGATGGACGATCACTAAACGAATTCTTAGAAACGGGTCCAAATTTTTTACCACATCTCTTCGATGTCCTCGTAAGGTTCAGGTGGAATTCAGTTGCAATATCGGCCGACATCGAAAAGGCATTTCTCATGCTGCAATATCGGCCGACATCGAGAAGGCATTTCTCATGGTGGGGATTGACTCAAGAGATCGAGATATGCTTCGCTTCCTCTGGCTAGAAGACCCCGAAAGACTGAATTCAAAGATCAAACATTTGAGATTTTGTCGTTTGGTATTCGGACTTCGCCCCTCACCAGCAATTCTCCGTGCAACTATTTACCAACACTTGAATTCATACCAAGACCAGTACCCTGAACTTATCGAACTGATAAAGAAATCATTGTATGTGGACGATCCTATCAGGAGGCAGCAACGATAGCCAAACGTTCGATATCTACAAATGGTCCAAAGAAATTATGAGCGAAGGAGGATTTAATTTAAGGAAGTGGAATTCAAATTCCTCCACCCTTCTTGAATCCATCAACAAGTGCGAAATCCATCAAGATACCTTAACCCAGACCGAAAAGAAAGTTACCACCGAGGATGAATCATACACGAAATCTACGATCGGTCCCAATAACTCGAACAGAGAGAAATCAGTAAAGGTATTAGGATCAAATTGGAACACTCATTCTGACGAACTGTTCTTTGATTTCGAGAACTTGATCACTTATGCCAAGTCGTTGCCAATCACAAAACGGGCATTGCTTGAACTGACAGCCAAGATCTTTGATCCTTTGGATTTCCTTAGCCCATTCACAATTCGCCTGAAAGCGATGTTCCAGATACTCTGCTGTGACAAAATCGACTGGGATGAAGAGTTACATGGAGATTCACGCGAAAGGTTCAATTCCTTTGTGTCTGATTTGCAGCATCTGTCCAACGTTAGGATACCTAGATGTTATTTTGATGTGAGATCCAAGCCAACGAACATTCAACTTCATGGATTTAGTGACGCGTCTCAACAAGCATTCGCCGCAGTAGTTTATCTGAGGTCAACCTACGAAGACGGTCGCGTAGCAGTCAAGTTTGTAGCATCGAAGACCAAGGTCGCGCCCACAAAGAAACAAAGTATTCCGCGTCTGGAACTACTGGGAGCTCTTATCCTCGCACGATTAGTAGCAACCATCAAGGAATCTTTGTCTCTGCCGCTAGACACTGAAACGTTCTATTGGGTAGACTCTATCACTACATTGTATTAGATACAGAATGTTAAGAGTTGGAAGCAGTATGTCGAACATCGAGTCCGAGAGATACGCCAATTGTCAGACAAGGAACAGTGGAGATTTTGTCCGGGTTTGCAAAATCCTGCGGATTTACCATCCCGTGGTTTGAACGGAGAGGAGCTTGAAACGAACATAGTGTGGTGGAATGGTCCCGAATTTCTCTGCCAATCAGAAGAATCGTGGCCCGTACATCCAACAAGTAAAACTGATCCAGAGAAAGCAATTAAAGAAATTGTAAAGAATCCTCAGACCGTTACGCATTCGTTTGCAACCACTGATAACCACCGAGCATCAACAACTCGTCTAGACAAGATCATTGACTGTAATTCTTACAGCACGTTGACACGATTATTGCGGGTTACAGCCTACGTATTACGTTTTATCAATATCCTAAAGAAGAAACGCCGAGAGGAACAATCGAGTAATTCACAAGTGAAAGCACTTACAGCAACAGAGATTAGCCAAGCCGAGTCCATGTGGATACGAACTGTCCAAATGTCATCCTTCGAAAGTGAATTAGATTTTATCGAAAACAGTCGTGATTGTTGTCCACCAGCTTATGTTAACCAATTCGGTCTGGTTCTAGATGATCAACACATATTGCGATGTAAAGGTAGAATTAACAATGCCACAGTTCCTGAGTCCTCAAAGAACCCAGTTTTACTTCCTTCAAAACATCATTTCTCCGATCTGATAATCTAAGATGTGCACAAGAAAATCATGCAATCAGGTATTCGCCAGACACTGGTTACTCTGCGAGAACGATTTTGGGTATTACGCGGTCGAGAAGCCGTTAAAAGAAATTTGAGGAAGTGCATCATTTGTCAAAAGCATGAAGGAATCGCATTCAAACCTCCATCTGCGCCCGATTTGCCAGCGGAAAGAGTATCAATGGAACCGCCCTTTACATTTACCGGCTTAGATTTCGCAGGACCTTTGTATGTTCGTAGAGAGAGAGAGAACGTCTCAACGCAATGCCAACAAACTAACAAAGTATTCGTTTGTTTGTTTACATGTGCGTCAACCCGGGCAGTCCACTTGGAGCTGACACAGGGTCTAAGTGTTCAATTATTTCTGATGGCATTTCGCCGTTTTGCTAGTCGTCGAGGACTGCCGTCTATGCTTATATCGGACAATGCTAAAACATTCCGATCAGCGTCGAAAGAAATACAAGCATTATCACGTTAACAGGATGTGTTGAGTCGTTTGGCCAATAACCGCATTACTTGGACATTCATCGTGGAAAGGGCCCCATGGTGGGGAGGTTTCTGGGAGAGATTGATAAAGATAATAAAGCGATGTCTAAAAAAGATTGTTGGTCGATCAACACTGACTTTGGAAGAACAAAATACCGTTCTTATCGAAATCGAAGCTGTAATAAACACTCGGACAATTACGTACGTCTATGACGACGAAGAATCTTTATCTTATCCACTGACACCATCTCAATTGATTAACGGTCGACAAATTACCCCGATGCCAAGCAGTGAACATTACGAACTTATGAGTACCAGTAACGTCTTGACAAAAAGAGCAAAGCACCAAAGAAAGGTCCTTCATCAATTTACCGATCAATGGCAAAAAGAGTATTTGCTTAGTTTACGAGAAAACGCTACGTGTAAGTCCAAATCGAAATCGAATCGAGCGAATATATCTGTAGGAGACATAGTTTTGGTGAAATCGGATTCTACAAAACGAGCTTTCTGGAAACTAGCCAGAGTCGAGGAGCTGTTGGTGAGGAAGGATGGTCAGATACGAGCTGCGAGAGTCAAAGTCGCAAACGGCGAAAGAAACCCAGTCTGTTTAAGAAGAGTAATCCAACATTTAATTCCATTGGAAATTAGATCGGCCGACGAAGGGATTGCAGACTCCGAAGAAGATGATAAGGTGACAACGGATCAACTAAGGGAACTTGAAGTAAACAATTTGAACAATGATGAAGCCGTTAACAATGACTGACGACCACGACGAAAGGCTGCGTTGCGAGGAGAAGAACTTAGAAGACTATCTATGAGTTGATCATCTTAAATGATCAACCCCGGGCAGTGTATAAAACATTTTTAATTTATATTAATTTATGTTGATTGGGCATTATATGCCGGCCAATCAGGAGACGGTTGCCATAGAAACAAATGTATGATTTTAGAACGAACTGCGAACGGTTTTTTTTTTGCGAGTTTTAAGGTTGTTTTGTTGTAATATTGTAGTTGATTTTCGACAAATACACTAATAAATTGAAAGATTTGTTATAGCAGTCAATATAATATTATAACCACTGGGGCATTGACCCCAGTAGGGACCACACCCTGTGTAAATGACACCTAATAACTATTCTTCTTTTTGTTCTATTGTTCAGGGATTTGAAGCACGAGGTACAGTAATCAGTGATCGTTGGCGAAGTCAATTGAATCTTTTCTATGATGAACACAGAGGCAAAGTCACAAGAGTTCCTACTAGGTGTGGAATTAAAAATCCTATAGGTGAACAACAGATTGGAGACACTCCTGCAGCATGCAATAAAGAACAAACATTCACTCAGGGTAAACTCACAGCAAAACTTGTATTCAGTACTAAGAACGGACAGAATTTGCTGACTGCAAAAAACCTGAAATCAATTTGCCGTTTGGAAAACAAAATAGTTCGTAAGTACTATAATTTTGATAATCATTGTCACAAAGCGAATGGAACACAGCATTGCTGTCCAAGTTGGTCCATTGGGTATTATATTGCACTTTTAAATGGGAATGCCTCGTGTCTGAATATAGATGAAACTAAGGTGAAAAGAACAAGTATTTTACTAAAGATGTGCTCCGTATTCTACCATAACGAAACATTGAAATCAGACTGCTGGGATTTTATGATGAATCAAAAAAGATCAGGAAGATGCATTCAAGTTCCAGACAATTGTACAAAGTTCAATGCTGTTTACAATGTACTTCATTATCTTACTGATAAACGTTTCTTGTCTGGTGGGTCGGATTCCAGCCTATTCCTTCACTATAGCCTCGTTCTCGTGCCTGTTAAAGTAAACGAAAACTTCCAAGTTGGTATTTATAAATCACAACTAAAAGATCGCGATATTAGCGATGGTAATGTTGTACTATCCGGATATGAAATGAGTGAACTGAAATACGCAATCTTCAACGAGCGCATGTTGATTGATCTATACCTCGCTGCAATTGCAATGTTCTTTGTGATGATTATTCTTTGGCTGTATACTCGTTCATTTCTTATTACATCAGTGGTTGGACTTATTGTAGTGTCAAGTCTGATCATTTCTTATTTCATCTATACTAAGGTGCTTGCTATGACGTTCTTCCCGTTTTTGAATCTTCTCACCTCAGTTTTCTTGGTTGGTATTGCTGCGGACGATGCCTTTGTTTACATGGATGTTTGGAACCAGTCCATGCACAAACACGAGGAAAAGCTTGGGCAGCCACCATCGAATAGAGAAACACGTGACGAGGAATTGATAAGTATTACAGCTGACACAATGAAACACGCATCCTTATCGATGTTTGTTACAAGTTTTACAACATCTGCAGCGTTTCTTGCAAGTCTGACTTCAGAGATTACGTCTATTCGATTGTTCGGTCTTTATTCTGGTCTGTCTATTTTATGTATGTTTTTCCTTATGGTGACGTGGTTTCCTGCTGTGGTTATACTTCAACAGAAAGTATTTTCGCGCTTCACTTGCTGTTCCACATTTTGTCGGAAACTTAAGGGTATCTGCAACATTAGTACAGTATTTGATAAATTAATGGCATGGCATACAGCATTTTTTACGAATTTTCTACCACGTATTGTTATAAAATTAAGATATTTTTCTGTGGTATTTTTCGTTCTTCTCGCTGTAGGGAGTATAGTTGTCTCAACTGTCGATCCGGGACTTCAGTTACCTTCGTCTCAGGACTTTCAAATGTTCCGCGAGTCACATGCACTCGAGAAATACCCATTGAAATTGAAGAAGAATTTCCATTTTGAGACAGCGAAAAGGACTAGTTTTCCGATCAACTTAATATGGGGCATCAAAGCCACTGATACGGGCGATCAGTTCGATCCATCCGACGAGGGAAGCCTTAACTGGGATGATGATTTTGATATTGCTAGTCAGGAGGGTCAACGATGGATCGTTAGCCTTATTCCTCGCTTGAAAAAGCAATCATTTTTTGCTAAAGATCAAAAATTGGCCTTCATCGAAGAGTTCTTTGTCCACATGAGCATGAATTGCACGAAAAACAATCGAATATGTTGCTCAGATTCAACATTTCCGTACAATTCTACCACATTTTCTGAATGCATGCAACAAATGCAGTGCCAAAGAATAAAGGAGATTCAGTTTAGTAGTCAAAGTATAACAGATGGCGTACCGATCTTCGATGCCAGAGGCCGGTTAAGAGCAATGTCCTTGAAGTTCGACAGCACCGTGGCATTCACGTGGTCGTATGATCCAGCGGACAATTTCTGGATGGAAACAGAAAGTTGGGCTAACGGGGAGTTTAACGAAGCGCCGTCATCCGCGAAAGGATGGTTTATAAGCGAGCTACAATTCTACGATTTACAGAAAAGTTTATCCAAAGGAACATTTATATCAATGAGTGTCTCCCTTGCTATTGCTTTTGGAGTGATGCTTCTCACAACCGGAAATGTATATATTAGCGTGTTTGCTACTCTTACCATAACTTGTACCCTTGGTGCAACTGTTGGGTCCCTGGTACTGATGGGATGGAAGTTGAATATTTTAGAGTCCATTACGTTATCTGTATCTGTGGGTCTGTCGGTCGACTTTACATTGCATTACGGAGTTGCATACGTACTAGCTGTGGACAAGACAGACAGGAAGTCCAGAGTGTCATTTTCTATGACTGGTATGAGTTCGGCCATCAGTATGGCAGCATTTACTACCTTCATTACAGGTTAGTATGATAATGACTCATCCCTTTATTAACAATGGCAACAATTATAATTTCCAGTGATGATCACTCCCATATGCAGGTTCCTAAAGCTAATCGAGGTGGGGATAGATTAATTTACTGATAAAATTATTTTGTATATTTGGTTTAGATTTTTCTTTAAAACTCTAGGATTATACAAATGTATAAAATTCTTTATATTTGGGATGTTCTGGACAGTTTACTGACCGTCTACAGGCTAGCTTTTTTTGATGTTGTTGTTTTTACAAAAATAATTTTATATACAAATAATTTTGTTATTTAATTGTACACACATTAACTTACTTAACCATGAGAATATTGATGGAACTCATTTGAACACGTCTGGAGTCCATTTAAATAAACAAGGAACTGCCATTATGGCTCAAAACATTAGAAATTTTTTTAAGCATTCAAATTGACTTTTTACTTCAACTTTAATTACCGATGTCAGCAACGATTCTATTAACGAATGGTTATTTCATGCTAGCTCTCCTTTACCAAAATTACGGAGCTTTAAAATTGCCCATCTAAATATTACTAGTTTAATTAACGAAACATTTCGACGAGCTTTTAATTTACATGCAAGATAAACCTTTTGACATTTTGACATTTTAAACGAAACGCGGCTTGATAATAATATATCAGACTCTGAAGTTAAGATCTCTGGATATGATATTATACGCCGTGATAGAAATAGAAATGGCAGTGGCGTAGCAATGTATATTCGAAGTAACATATCATTTATTAATCGTAACGACTTGGTACCTGAAGTACTCGAACAAATCTGTGCGGAAATAAGTAAGCCTAAAAGTAAACCTTTTTTGTTTCCTCAAGGTACTGTATAGACCGTCCAATTCGAAAATTGAAATGTTAACACGTTCTACTATAGGGTCCAATATTCTATTTAGTCAAAAATGTTGCCAATTTTCGTATTTTTAAACAAATTTGTACAAAACTGAAAAACACAGAAAAATTGGTGCTTAAAAACACCTTTTGTGCAAAAAAAAGAATGCAAATTTTCTTCCCTTGCCAAAACAACCAAATTTACCTAAAATTAACAATACATTTTATAGACTGTTCTGAAAAGAATCAAATAATGCAAAAGTAGCATAACAGCTAACAGTGAAAATATGTTGGTTTAAACCAAAGGCATCTCTGTCTCTGATCAATTTATGGAATCTATATCAATGTTTCGTTTTATCGAGACCATGCCAATGTTTCGATTTATCGAGACCATGTGATTGTTTCGATTTATTGAGACCAAGTCAATGTTTCGATTTATCGAGACAATGCCAATGTTTCGATTTATCGAAGACCATGTCAATGTTTCGATTTATCAAGACCATGTCAATGTTTCGATTTATCGAGACTATGCCAATGTTTCGATTTATCGAGACCATGTCAATGTTTCGATTTATCAAGACCATGTCAATGTTTCGATTTAGTGAGACCAAGTCAGTGTTTCGATTTATTGAAACCATCTTAGTGGCATCTAACATAACCTAAATCAACACAGTTTAGCAAAAAATAATATTCTATTCAACTTAGCATTATACACATAAATAGAAAATATATAAAGCACAATGTATTTAGCTGAAAACTATTATGCTCAATATCAAAATGATACATATCTAAATAAATTCACAAACAAACTATTAAATAAGACTCACCCCTTAATGAAATATAACCTTATATGCTATTAGATAGAGTAATATAATGAAAGGGCAGTAGGTTAGCAGGGCACATTTAAGTTTTGTACTGCATTGCTCCTCAAAATGTAAGACTGTAAAGCTGGATGCATGTAAAATATCACATTTATTACCATTTAAACTGCAAATGGTAATGTAGATTAGTTGTGCCGAGCTCTGCACTTATTACATTACTCTGTCCAGTGCAAGGTGACTTTACAGTGTTCTTTTTCTATATAAACATAACTAATATGTTCTTCAACAATGAGTTCATCGTCTAGCGTGTAGTTTCAGCATATATTTTCTTTTCCTTATGCAAGTCAAAGGCTACAAAAAATATACAACCTGGCAAACATCTACCCAAGCTCATATTTATCAGCCAATGAAAAGACCATTTCTTGCCGATGATTCCTTTACGATAATGAATTTTGAATGAAGATCATTTAGCGTCACCAATGACTGGTTTGTTATATATAGCCCTCTAAATTTGAAAAAGCAAAAGATTGCTCATCAACATAATCCTAAGTAAAATTGATATTATTAATGAATGATGATTATGGGTCAAATTAGACACATTTATAACAGTGCCTTGAAAATCCTGGCCTACAGTAGTTGCAGTTAGCTTTTTCTTAATGATGAATTCTTTTTCTCTAGAACATCGATAATTCTCACAATGCTTTCATTAAAATTACAATGCCCAGTCTCTCGTTTCAACAAATCTGGGGTCTGACCAAGTGGCCTAATAGTTTGTGCTTCATTACATGAACAAAATGTAATTTTCTATGCTAATATTATTATGGCTCATTTGAACAGGCCATATACGAATGAGGTTAAAATGACCAAGGTACATATTGATATTTGAAGCTGCATGTAGGGATCGCCCTTCAGTGCCCTCACCCCAAACATCCATTGGCAATGTTTGGATGTGAAAATCCTATTCTTAGACCATGTACAAACTCCTTCAACATTCATAATTCGATATTTAATAAGTTCAATGACTTCAATCAAGTGAGATGTCCAAACAAATCTTGTTATATTAAAATATTACACTATCAAAAAGCTGTCAAGCGATGAGAAAATTTTGACTTTGTAAGAAATAAATCAGTTGCAGAGAGGCCAAAATCCTGTGAAATTGTTAACTCAAGACAACATTTTTCTCATGTATTTTTATATAAACGAGTTGCATTAAAATCAGCAAAATAAAATTCCGTTACAATATAGCAATATAGTTCTGAGATAGTGAGATTGTACTCTCTCTTCTGGGGAAATAAATAGCAATTGATGTAGTACATACCTTGCTTGATTTAATATTTAAGTATTCCTGCGTTGAAAAGTAATAAATATTCAAATATTCCGGCGATAAAGAAGCAAACGATTTGAATATTCGCAAATATGAAATATGGAAAAAGTCGTGGTGTGCAAAGCATGTTGGTACTATTTTTACCGAACTCGAAGCGAGGTGTTTCGATTATGTCCTTTTATGGACATCGTCGTGTTTCTTTTCATAAACAGTTGGTTATTGTTCGTTCTTTGGCGCACAATACCTATAAATTTTGAATTCGAATCGCATTCAACGGGGCGTATATTAGCTTTATAATGGCTATACTATGGTAAATCTTTGTAAGGACAGTGCTTGGATATGAATAATGAACACGAATATTAAATATTTAACAAAATTAAAGCTAAACAGTCGATTCTGTCGAAAGATCAAATCGAAGGGAAGAGCGTTGAATATTTGCTGCCAAGGTCCAGATCATGGTCAACATGGAGGTCAAGATAGTGCGAATTTCAGGTTGGTAGATTTGTTTGAACGTTTGAAGCGGTCCCAAGAATATTGTTTACATTTTTAAAATACATATCCTTCTTGTCTGTGTTTTAACTGTACAACATAGGAATGATCATCACTTCTACTCTTCAATATTCAGTAAATTTTTATAGATTATTTTACTCTGTCTGACGCCAATTTGATGAGGGCAGAGTGCTGGCGCTCAATGGGTTGACCAGACTATTTCCCCATCTGTCTATTAATTCAAGCAAGAAAAGTTTAAATG
>CACRXK020007883.1:0-21864 GCA_902702795.2 Paramuricea clavata
ATATATTCCCGGAGCCAACGGCTCGGAGCGCCGTTCCGAAGCCCAAGGCGAGGGTACTAATAGACCTTTATAAAAAGGTTGACGTCAGCAGGCTTGTGACGTAGTTTGCGGAGGAAATCCCGAAAGCTCAGAGTTGTTTTGAGTTTTTTTAAAGCCAAAAAAGCCAGTATTATGGCAAGTTTGAAGTGAATCTTTCTATATATAGGCCAAATAAGTTTTCATATTCGTCTTAGTTTAAATTTTATTTGATTTTTATATGTTAGATTGTACATTATTTTACTGTCAACATTTAGCAAATTGTTCGCTCGGTTTGTTTACATATATTTCGTTGCTAAAAAGTATAATTTTTCTTTTTTGTTTCTCAAATTCATCAGTCTAATCATCAGAATGGCCCCAATCAAGCTGTAGACAGCAATACACAGGCTCAGTGATCATGCAAAGAGGTCTTATTGTCATAAGTGAACTTAGACTCTATTATTTTTATCGATATAGTTGACAGAAAAGGACATACCCGGGTCAAAAATTGGCAAGGATATTGAAAAAGCTACCAAAAATAACTTAAAATTTCGTCTGAAGTGTAGAGATTTAAAGTTTAAATCTTCAGAAACGAAAGCGGAGCTGTTTTAATACACTGATGAATTTGAGAAACAGAAAAGAAAACCGAGCGAACAATTTGCTAAATGTTTATGAATCATGACAGTAAAATAATGTACAATCTAATATAAAAACAAATAAAATTTATACGACGAATATGAAAACTCATTTGGCCTATATATATATAGAAAAATTTGCTTCAAACTTACCATAATACTGGCTTCTTTTGGCTTTAAAAAAACTCAAAACAAGTAAACAACTCTGAGCTTTCCGGATTTTCTCCGCAAACTACGTCACAAACCTGCTGACGTCAACCTTTTTATAAAGGTCTATTCCGCCCAGTTATTTACACCTGGGGAAACGAAAGCATTAGCGAAGTCTAAAGTTCATCAATGATCGCGGACGTGGGTGACCAACGGTGTTGGGCTGTTGGGTGGGTGGTCATCTTCACTAATCTCAAAAATATGGCGGACTGTCATGAATAGCGAACACTGATTGGTCAAATTTAAAATTTCCATTATAACGACTGCATGACGACAGCGAAATAGCAAACATTTCTTGATTTGATGATTTCTTGCAAATATATTTCATTTTTGCAAGATTTTGTGAATTTCAAAAGCTTTCTAAGAGAATAAAGGAGAAAGAATTGCTATTGAAGAAGGGAATAAAGTCGCCGACGTTAACGAATGTATAGGTTTGTTTTAAATATTGATGTATTGTTCGCTTTATGATAATTAATACGTATATTTTAAAAGACAGCATATAATTTCAGTGTTTCTTTATTGATTACCCTTTTTTATTATATTAAATTTTTTAAATAAAAAAGAAAGCAAAGTTGTTTGAATGCGAGAATTTGAAATCATTTTATAATTTCAAAGTTTATCTATAACGGCAGTTTAATTTTATAAAGAACACTTTAAATCGTCTTGCAAAGCGTTTGAAGTTGAATTTTACCTTAAATTGAAGCTTATATTACGTATAATGACATACCTAACATATATATATATATATATATATATATATATATATATATATATATATATATATATATATATATATATATATATATATATATATATATATATATATATATATATATATATATATATATATATATATATATATATACCGGGTGTCCCAAAAAAAAGTACTCCGGTTTGATGTATAATAACTTCTAAACAAGTAATTAAAGATATAAAACAGAAATAACTTGCATTAAATAGAAGAAGGACTAACTTAGATTTTGATATATTACAGTTGTATTTTACTTAAAAATTCACGGAGATATTAATGTTCAAAATCGGGAGCATATTTTGGGGATGTGTCTAAAATTAGCGAAAATCGGCATATCAAATATTAGCTTCAGCGTTTGTTTGCTTGATGACATATCAGGCTAACTTGTATTTCAGCGAATTGTCGTTAGGGTTTGTAAGGGATATGGCGTAGATTTAGACTTCTTACATGTAAGCTAAGTCTTAGCTGATTGTTTCCTGAAATATGAATGTACGAAATTATGCAAGTATTTAATAGGTCTTTACAAACCTTACAAATGTATAAGGTACATGAAAGACCATGCAAGGCAGGCGCTTAAATTTTTCTTAGCCTAATTTTTTATTTTTTTCATGGGTTCAAAACAGAGTTGATTATTTCTCGGTTAGAGCAGGATGAATATTATTCTGCAATGAAGGAAATAATATTGCTTTTTGCAAATACTCATCACAGTATCAACGCTACTATTTTGTTACGTTTTGTTCCAAAAATGTTGGATATATGTCTCCAGGGAGTTGCATGCTTAATTGTTATGTCTTATGGAGTTGTATGGTTTGATTGTGTTTCATTCTCAGTTTATTCTGAACTTAAAAAGATTAAGAAAAGGCAAATGAGTTTGAGTGTTCTTAACAAGATTTCAGAACATTGCAGAAGTTAGAAGAGCTTCACAATTCCATTGTGACAGCATGCCCTAATTCAGAACTATACGAGCGATCCATGACGATCCTTCGCGATGCAGTGGTCTCATGAAATAAGGAAACGTATTCGTGCTAGGAACACACACAGATTTCGGACAAATAAATATTGCTTGTATTTTGTAGATAATAATACAGACTTTGTTTCATAATAAACAATTTGTCAAGTGTCATTTATTTACTGGTAATCGTGCATGTTTCAGTCGGGCAAATCTTGATTAATATTTGATACGCCATTTTTTGCATATTTCAGACACATCCAGAAATATGCTCCCGATTTTAAACATTAATATCTCCGTGAATTTTTAAGTGAAATACAACTGTAATATATCAAAATCTAAGTTAGCCCTTCCTCTATTTGATGCAAGTTATTTCTCTTTAAAAGCTTTACTTGTTAT
Organism: Paramuricea clavata; assembly: GCA_902702795.2. Taxonomy (NCBI): domain Eukaryota; kingdom Metazoa; phylum Cnidaria; class Anthozoa; order Malacalcyonacea; family Plexauridae; genus Paramuricea; species Paramuricea clavata. The sequence goes on from CACRXK020007883.1 coordinate 2,957, forward strand.
ATATATATATATATATATATATATATATATATATATATATATATATATATATATATATATATATATATATATATATATATATATATATGTTTGGGGGGAATTGATAATTTTGTAATTAAAAGTGATATTTTTAGGGGATTTTTGACATTTTTCATTTGTAAAAATATTCTTAACACTAGAGGGCACTCAGAGACTGCATACCTCCGCCCGTTACTCGGAAGTGAAACGCAACGTTGGAATTTCCTAAGAAATCCACTTTATAATTCTTAAGCATAAAAGATTTCAGGCCCCCGCGAATTGAAATCGAATTGCTAATAGAACATATTACTGTTGTTGTACTGTACAGTACTTGTAAAATAAAAAGTTTTTAAGTGTCATTAAATAAATGCACAAATTTTGCTTTATGCACTCGCGCGTGCAGTAATTTTCACAGTTGTGCTATTTTAAATTCCCAGGCAGCTAAAATCTTTTGTCTTTAAAACAATGTCGATTTCTTGGGAAATTCCGAGGTTGCGTTCTTTTTATACACCCTGCATTGAAGTAATCTAATGTTGTTAGAATTTGAATGGACTGGCACTTTGCTGAACGTAATAATGCGTAACTCCGTAAGCCTTGTTTTAGACATTGAATTTCGGTCGCGTGAAATGCAACTAAGACAATAGATAATGAAGGCCGAAGCTTAATGAGGTGTATCATCTCATTACTGTCTTAGCACTGAGTGCATAAATTATACACGTCCTAATTACGCATTCAGTAATATATTTTGTTAATTGACCGGGAAAAGCAAGACAAAATTGTGTTCATTTCTCGTTCAATTTTTAACCAAATTCAACCAAATTTTAATCAGTTCTTCCTTAGCCGATGGGAAATGCATTCAAAAAATTTCGTACGGCTATGTTTGGTATTTCTTGAGTTATCGTGCTCACAGACAAACACACACACATACACACACACACACATACACACACACACACATACACACACACATACACACACACACACACACACACACATACAAACCCAGATGATTACATAACCTCCTGGCGGAGGTAAAAATTAGCGTGTTACCATGACAACTACTTTAAATATTTCATGTTCGGAAAGTACAATGGTTTTGTCAGCAACGCGAGGGGTTTCGGCATGCATGTATTTTCTAGTATTACTAATATACTGTCAGTACAAAGACAGTACGTTGTGGTTGGATATATCAGAGTTTAAGCAACTTCAATGTTAAGCAGCTTGAATGTCTAAAAATGTCCTGGAAGATTACATTCTGCCAGGGCCGTCCTCAGGAAATTCTTCAGGGGGGAGGGGGTGTAAGTTCATTTCAACCAATTGATGAACGAGCTTGTACTGACCACATGCTAGCCATGGAAGCTTGTAAAATTTCCGATGGAGGTCAACTAAATTCAGGGACCGCGGCGAAACCATTTTTTTATTACAGGGGCTATAACGAACGCCGAAGTCGTGATATTTTGGGGGCCCGGGGGCATGCTCCCTTGGAAATTTTGAAATCTGAGACCTACCGGAGCCTCGGAAATGCAATTAAATTTACTAGTTGCTGTTAGAGAAAAGCGGTAGCCCCCCCAGTTTTTTGGGCAGTCGGGCAATATTCGATCAACAGTCGGGCAATTTCGGTTTGCAATTAAAAAAATAGGTACGCTAAGCGTACATGTATCGGCGCAAAGGAAATCCATGGTTGCTATGAAAAAATTTCATTCATAATTGTTGAGTAAACATTTAAATTTCGAAGTGACTATACAGCTGGCAGCCAGCTATTTAGTAATCTGCCGGCTATATAGTGACTAAGAAAAAATGCTAAGTCAAACAAAAGACAACCCGACCCAGACTGCGTTTCACTTTCCGCACACAGTGGCTACCATACACTCTAACGGTAAGCTCGGTGAAAGCTAGCGCAAACAAAAGTTTTTTTATATTTAACTATAGTCACTATCATAAATACCCAGCTGCCGGCTAGTCACTTTGTTTATATTTGATGATATGACAAAAAATGTTCAGATTGCAGTCTCTTCTCTACTCCAATCAACTGTCAGTCAACTGCCAGTGGCAGACACATAAACTGTAAAAATCTTGTACCAAATAATACAAATCACACTTATATAATAGTACCATTAATTAAAACATTGTAATTTAATACCATTAATTAAAACAGTGTTTTGAAAACCTAGTTTTTAACAAAATGTGTTCTCAGAATGCTGCAAATGCCATTTTCGAAGTAACATCTTAAAGCCTTTTCGTGAGTAACCATGCAATGTATGGTTACTCACGGAAAGGCTTTAAGATGTTACTTTAAGATGTTACTTACTAACTTGATAAGCTTATTCATGTTCCGATACCATCATTTACAAAACTTGCCACATTCATTTACGGATTTTTTATGGCAAATAGCCAAATTCACCAATAGTAATACAGTACCCGAAACTCGTCGAAACTTCATATGCATTGCCATTGAACTAATTATACTAAGCACTCACTCTCAGTGAAAGGAGTGGATGTTCGGAATAATCTTGATGTTAGCTTGACAAAAATAACATCACTACCAATCTTTAAAAAAAATTGAAAATACATAATTGACATTGTCAATACAATCTAGTAAACTTATATTTTAAACAAGGAAGTCTAATTCATATTCATGTAATTAACAGATTATGTCTTTATAGCTCTCCAAATTTTCTCCTTCTTATGTACTTTATTCTTACTAGTGAAAGCAATATTAATGTTTAATCTTCATATTCTTGTAAATACTTTTACTGGCACTGATTGACACAATATAAAACTTTGCACTGGACATTAAACTAGGGCCTTACCTTAAAAGCCTATGAAGGTTTCTTTAGACTCCTTGCCCTATTTAAAGTTGTAGCTTTAATACTTTTATGTAAATAATTACCATAATGATTGGGCGAAATAAATCAATTAATCTTCTAGGATAAAACAATCGTCACTCTGTAGAAAGCCGCCATCTTTGTTTTACGGCCTGTTCGCAGGCATACAGCCCTAATTAGCCGACCTGAGTGTTTAACGCACGCACAAACTCGATAGCATAGTATCTAGCGCTCCGCGCAGATACAAAAAATAGGTACGCTAGGCGTACATGTATCTGCGCAAAGGAAATCCATGGTTGCTATGAGTAAACAATTAAATTTCGAAGTGACTATACAGCTGGCAGCCAGCTATTTAGTAATCTGCCGGCTATATAGTGACTAAGGATAAATGCTAAGTCAAACAAAACACAACCCAACCCGACCCAGAAAGCGTTTCACTTTCCGCACACAGTGCCTACCATACACTCTAACGGCAAGCTCGGTGAAAGCTAGCGCAAACAAAAGTTTTTTATATTTAACTATAGTCACTATAATAAATACCCAGCTGCCGGCTAGTTACTTTGTTTATATTTTATGATATGACAAAGAATGTTCAGATTGCAGTCTCTTCTCTACTGCAATCAACTGTCAGTCAACTGCCAGTGGCAGACACTGGGATGGGGGGGGAGGCTGAGCCCCTCCTATAATTTTGATAGACTGTAAAAATCTTGTACCAAATAACACAAATCACACTTATATAATAGTACCATTAATTAAAACATTGTAATTTAATACCACTAATTAAAACAGTGTTTTGAAAACCTAGTTTTTTACAAAATGTGTTCTCAGAACATCTTAAAGCCTTTTCGTGAGTAACCATGTAATGCATGGTTACTCACGAAAAGGCTTTAAGATGTTACTTCGGGCAATGATAAGCTTATTCATGTTCCGATACCATCATTTACAAAACTTGCCACATTCATTTACGGATTTTTTTATAGCAAATAGCCAAATTCACCAATAGTAATACAGTAAACGAAACTCGTCGAAACTTCATATGCATTGCCATTGAACTAATTATACTAAGCACTCACTCTCAGTGAAAGGAGTGGATGTTCGGAATAATCTTGATGTTAGCTTGACAAAAATAACATGACTACCAATCTTTAAAAAAAAATCGAAAATACATAATTGACATTGTCAATACAATGTAGTAAACTTATATTTTAAACAAGGAAGTCGAATTCATATTCATGTACGTAATTAACAGATTGACACAATATAAAACTTTGCACTGGACCTAGAGACTTTTGAATTGACAGAACTAGATACATATAACCTACTTAGGAGAATTAATCCTCGAAAAGCTAGCGGGCCTGATGGTATCCCAAACTGGTTGTGTAAAACGTATGCCGAGATACTCGCAAAACCAGTCTGTAATATTATCAATTCTTCCTTTGATGAACAGAGATTACCGTCAATGTGGAAACATGCTGATATCATCCCAGTCCCGAAGGTAAAACCAGCCACTGATGTCAACAAACATTTGCGACCAATCTCCTTGACGCCATCAATCTCTAAAGTTGCAGAAGAATTTGTGATCACAAAGTACATAGCGCCTGCTATAATGAATACATTAGATCTGGATCAGTACGGGGCCATACCAAAGTCCTCTTCAGTGCTTGCCCTAATCTCAATGATCCACGAATGGTCCCAAGCTACAGACAAATCTGGCGCAACAGTCGGAGTAACTCTTTTTGATTATAGAAGGCATTTGACCTAGTTGACCATTCCATCCTAATTAAAAAACTTCAAAACCTGACGTCATTACCCCGAAAGGTGTGCTCCTGGATAACCGACTTTTTGTCCAACAGATACCAAAGAGTGAAGCTTGCTGACGCCCTTTCGTCATGGAGACACGTCCCCTCAGGAGTACCCCAAGGCACCAAGTTAGGCCCCTGGCTATTTCTTCTAATGGTGAATGACCTACGTGTGAACAGCGTCAGTACGTGGAAGTTTGTTGACGACACGACAATTTCGGAAATCATTCCAAAGAATTCCCTTACCCACACTCAATCCGCTACCACGTCTGTTGAGAAATGGTCTGCCGACAACAAACTGCACTTGAACGCAGAAAAATGCAAGGAGCTGAGGATCGACTTTAAGCGTGTTCATCAGGAGTTTGACCCAATTGAAGTAGACAACGTTCCACTCAAAATAGTGGACCACGCAAAAATCCTGGGCCTGATAGTCTCAAACTCATTACAATGGAACCTCCATGTCAACCATGTCATCAAGAAAGCGAACAAACGTCTGTATTGTCTGGTCCAACTCAAGCGTGCAAATGTTCCTGAGGAAGATATTGTTAACTTTTATTGTACCTGTATTAGACCCACTCTCGAATACGCATCACCGGTATTCCACCACTCTTTACCAAAGTACTTGTCTGACGATCTTGAGCGAGTACAAAAACGATCCTTGGCTATAATTTACAGAGGGCAGCCATATTCAGAGAGCCTGCAGCAATCTGGACTAAACTCCTTATCGGCCCGAAGACAAACACTGTGTGAAAAGCTTTTCTTTAAAATATCATCTGACAGTGACCATAAACTCCATGCACTGCTGCCGCCAAAACACCAAGCGAAATATAACTTAAGACACAAACGCTTCTATGCTCTTCCAATGACTAACACTAACCGCTTTAGGAACACTTTTGTGCCATCTATGATATATTATAATAATTTAGTAGGCTAACATGTCTAATATTTAAATTTATATACTATTGTAAAAATCTACGTAATTCAGCCAAAGTGGCTGCAAAGTGGCTTTTAATAAAATATCTATCTATCTATATCTAAACTGGGGCCTTACCTTAAAAGCCTATGAAGGTTTCTTTAGACTCATAGCCCTATTTATAGTTGTAGCTTTAATACTTTTATGTAAATAATTACCATAATGATTGGTTGAAATAAATAAATTAATCTTCTAGGATAAAATAACAATCGTCACTCTGTAAAAAGCCGCCATCTTTGTTTTACGGCCTGTTCGCAGGCATACAGCCCTAATTAGTCGACCTGAGTGTTTAACGCACGCACAAACTCGATAGCATAGTATCTAGCGCTCCGCGCAGATACAAAAATGGGACAAATTCTGTAAATTTTGTCTAAAATTAAGTCAATTTTTTGGCAAATTTTGTGATTTTTCGAAAATTTGTATTATGTTCCGAAAAATATTGGTTGTCCGGAAAATTTTTTTGACCCCTAAAATGGTACACTGACCGAAATTTTTTTGGCGACGGGGGGGGGATGTGGGGGGGGGAGGTCGCCAAAATAATTTTTCCGGAAAAAAATTTTTGGTACTAGTCGGGCAGAATCCCGAAAGGTCGGGCAATTTTCTTTCCGCCCCCCTAATTTTTTCCTTTCGGTACGCCCATGGTAATTTCTCCGTTACTGCGAATCAGTGATTTACTAGGTATTTATAATATAGACTTTAACCTTTCATTTTACTTCGTGAAATTATTTCAAAAGATAGCCATTGAAATTAAGCCGAATGTCAGTCAGTGTGTCTTAAAACATAGGTAAAACACCTGTTCGGGGGATTTTTTAAGTTTACAGCTGAAACTAGGATTTCATTGGTAAAAAAAAAATGGAAATGGGCAAGGAATAAGATTTGGCAAAAAATGTGGGCTGGAAAATGGGATGTAGACCGATACTCATAGTAGTGTGTATTCTCGTAAAGGTTCTCGCAAGAAAAACTTCTTGCCTTTGAAGACTTTGAAGGAGGGGTATATTAGATTGCAATTCAGTGGCCGTCGCTGTATTACAAAATATTAAGATTTAAGAGCAGCGCATTGCTGAGCCCCTTGCATAAACCATTTTGTCTCCTCAAAAAGCAAAAAGGGATGCTTTTTGTAGCAAAAAGGGAGAAATAATGTAAGTTCAGAGGAGTGTTTTAATATTCATTCAACCAAAATATTGCTGTTATGCGGAATGCTCAGATTGTCTAGTTGGGATACGTCAAAAGGTTTTGTTTGAAACTGCACGAAATTTACCCCCCGAGGCTCAAAAATAGGACTTTTTTACTGTTTGTTTGTTAGTGTTTATCAAATAATAAAACAATTATTGGATGAGGTTGAGCAGGATATCGAAAGTTTTTCATACCAAGGTCAATATTAACTGCCGGATACGAAGGCTGATATATCCAGGGTTCCAGAGAGCTTCCTATAGTTAGGGTTTCCTGGCGGATATTGCCGACCGAGGTCAGAAAAATTCTGCATATCGTGCGTAAACGGAATTGTTTTTATTCATTCTGTGAGTGATACTAACGAATAAAACAATGTTCTTTCAAGTTTCCAGTGTCGTTTCAAGTCTTTCGACTATTTTCCACACTCTCAATTTCGTCGGTTGAGGATACAAAACGAGCCAAACCATTTTGAATAATTCAAAACTGAAAACGGTTCGAATAAAAAAACTCCCCGTGTTTGTAATTCCACAAAAATACCGCTGGGATGACTCGGCTTTCGTCCAATAACCTCTACAGGTATCCGTGACAAATAGCGCAGACACCTGCCTGTAAATCTCTAGAATTGTACGTCTAAATCTTATTTCCCATCCCAGTCAATGTTTCTCCTCTAAATCCCATTTCCCAGCCGTTTTTTATACCAAATTCCACTCCCAATAGTGAGACTGAAAGAAGTATTTCTTCTATAAATACTTGTAGATTAGACTTGTAAATGGAAATTATGGAGTCTTGTTTTTTACAGACATCTTCTTAATCAAAACTTGCTCCCAGCTTTTCTTTAAAGGACAGTAGCAACAAAAATGTATACTTTATATTTGTTAGGCATGAGTACTTGATTACTTAATTTCATATTTTCGTTCGCCAATTGCATTTAGTTGCTGAGAATAGTTTTGTGAAAATGTTCCAAAATATTCAACAGTCATCCGCCATTTTGAAAAATCCCGCGTATGCTAATTTATGCAATGACGTAAAGGGTAAACACACTGTCTATTGTGTACTATGTGCAGTAAATTTCTCATGCAGCAAATAATAAATGACAGAAATGCTTTAGTAAGCATTTAGCGTGTTTGTACCACTACCATTGATATTGTATCTTCCATTTTTTTGTGAAATATAACACATAACACGCATATAAGAAGGAAAATCCTTATGCTATATTACATGAATTATATCCTTCAAATATCTCGCTATATGGTAAACGGGTTTTTGTGTCTGTCATCCCCACTGCCAGTAACCCGAATCCATTTCCCAGTCCAAAAACAGGAAAATCCTGGTTCCTAATTTACCCCTTCATGGTCTTCTAAGACGCACTTATAGAATAATCGTGCATCTGCATTATATATTACGACTTCATTAAGCGATTAAATCTGTCGGTGCTACGTTGTAACTTTTAGCCCAACCCTAGCCTGATCGTAAATTACACTAGCATAATCCCAATACTAACCTAAAACTAAACCCTCACCTCTAACCACTAGGGTGCGAACCAAAGTCCTAACCCTCTCCCGTAACCTCTTATTAAGCTCAACACAACTCTTATAAAATTATTTTTATATACAGCGACATATTTTAAATCTGAATGGATTGCGTAATCTGATTCGTTTAGATTAGTAGTACGATTTTGACCCGCACTATCCATTAATAGCCCCAGGGACGCCGGAACTGGGGGGGGGAGGCAGGGGAGGGCGGCTGCCCCCCTTGCCTTTTGCTAGGGGGGGGGCAGGGGGGGCAGAAGTGCCCTTTTAGTTGTAAAATAATACGTGATAAATCACATTTCCAACGATGCTTTTTGTAGGAAAATCACGAGATTCAGGTAATTTATAGTTTATATTTATAAAAATTTGGAATTTAGAAAAATGTTTTGAAGAAATGGCGAAAATTTAAGATATCCGGAAAAATTTTTGGCTTCACGGAAAATTTTTGTATGTCCGGAAAAAATTTTTGACCCCTAAAATGGTACACTGACCGAAATTTTTTTGGCGACGGGGGGGGGAGAAGGCCAAAAAATTTTGCAGTGAAAAAAAATTTTTCAGTAAAGGTGCCCTTGGTGTGCGTCCGCCCCCCTTTGCCCTATTATCGTTCCGGCGTCCCTGAATAGCCCTTCAATAAAACACAAGCACCTAGATCAAAACTTTTTTCCATGCAAGAATACAACTTTATTAAAACAACTTACGAAATATTACGGTAAAAAAATAATGCAGATGGTGATTATGTATCTATGTATATGTACAAAGCAATCGATTACAAGAACATAATATAAGAATGCGTACACGTTTCGGAAATGTTTAAAAAGTCACACAGAACACATCAGTCTCTTAGACGTCGAAACGGTGATTCCTGATTCAAGCAAAAATTCAATCAGGCATGAAATGTAATTTACGTGTGTTTCTCCTTTGCATTGCGCGAGTGCCTGAACTCACGTATGCATATTTTTAGTCCACATTTCTTCTCCCATTCTTCAGCAGCCTTTTTTCCAACTTTCCAAACTTCGATCAGGTTAACACTTTTCCAGAGTTGATCTTGCTCTGGCTTCCACGGACGTTTCTCCTTAACTTCTATAAATTCACCATCTGACATAATCGCCAAGCAATGGCCAGCACGTTTTGTACCGTCCTGGTTCTCCTTGTAATGCATCCTAAATAAAGCAGGATGTGACTCCCCCACCATAGTGGCAATTGCCTCCTTCAAACGACGACCGCCTTCTTCGGCATCTTCAATCTTCGCGAGAAACGTATGTTTTTTTTCAATTAAGCCAACCTCATAAAACTCTTTGAAGGCCAAACTACATTTTCCTACTACAGTGAACTTACTCAAGAGACATAACTCATTTTGCACTTCCTTATGCAATCTTGTATTGCAGACTGGCAACTCCATCCGATCGAAAATGAAGGAGACAACTCTGGAGACGCACGAAACGGACAATAGTATTCTTCGCGGAATTGCGGCATTTTGAACGATTTTCCTAAAAAAATGCAATTATTAGAATTGCAGATAAACGTGACGCGGGATATAATCTCCTTTCAGGGAAACAGCACATTAATATTTGCGGAGCTCATGTAAAGTCATGCAGGGCAAATTTCGATTTGATGGGTGTAGGTATGAAAGATTTTGAGTGCCAAGACAATACGATATATATTATTATTATATACACAAGGTATGGATATGAGGTATTCTGCAATCTTATTGGTTCTTTACTAGCAGGATATTAGCTCATATCCTGCTAGTTGAGAAAAAACAAAATGGCGGATCAAACTGAATTTCCAACGTTTTGCGAACGAGAAAACGGCAAGTTGTTCGCTTTTTATAGCCTTTACAGGATTATAAAAAACCCTGAAAAAACTCCCACAAAATGTTTCCTGGTTAGCAAATGAATTTTTAAAATTTTAAATGGTTAAAAATATATATTTTTGAAATATAATCGGCCGAAAGAGCGAAGATAAAAATATAACTAAAATAGAAAAATATTGAAAATATCCGACAAGCAAAGTCTGTGAATTCCGACCTTGTGTATATAATAAAACAGTTATTCCACTCACTGTCGTCAAATATGAGCGATAGCCAATTTGGCGCTACGCGCCTCATCTGCTATCAGCTCATATTCGACTCGAGTTCGTAGAATAACTGTTAAATATCGTTGTGGTGTTTTGCAGGGTGAAATGTCAGGCGGGTTTTGATTAATTTTTCAATCTCTAAATGCCAAACATAGTCCTTTAAACTGCTTTTAAACCACGACTATTTGACACATGTTTTGAGCATTTCTGTGATTAATGTTAGGTAACACTACACTGAAAGAACTCGGACGCTTTACCTCGTGTTTAGTTTTGAAATCTAAAATTGTGCCATATATAGTGGTTATTTAATTAACGAATGAAACATTACAGTTTCTTTGAATTTGACATTCGAATTGTTTATCAAAGCGACAAATGCATTCTCCAAGAACACTCTTGCATGTGGAAAACAGACATAGGGCCTAGTACACTCGTTTGTCACCTAAGTAATAGCGTTAACTTAAACTTAAACTGAACTGTATTAATCTTGTGACAATTGTCCGCGATCTCTCCACATGAGCGATTCAAACAAACCATTTGCGATGATATAAAGACGAGCAACCACTAGTATATCTGAGATATACAGACTTTTTGTACGAGTAAAGCTATTGTATGGTTTTAAAGTTACAGTGCTCACATAATCTGTGACAAAACTCTTTTTCATGCTATTACTTTGTGGTTGCGGTTATAACAGAGAGTATTTGACATGTTTTATACATGAAAATAACTTTCAAGTAGTTGCATCTTACTTCTAAGGGTTCCCACCTTAAGTTTTTATGCAAATACTCAGCTTTATTTGTCGTTTAAATCAGAAAGTGTGCATGCTAAGTCAAGAGGAGGCATTAACCGCTGTGGAGCAATTACAAAGGGTACAAATTACTATATACTAACTGATTTATTGACTTATTGACTAACTTGACTTATTACTAACTGATCCCCGCGTTATTGTTATATAACTCCTGTGCTACATCAGTTACATTCATTTGGCTACACATAAAATATAGGATTAAATTTAAAATTTTGTTAATGACTTTCAAGGTTATTCACAACATGGCCCTTGATTATTTCAGAGAACTTATCAACCATTAACGTCCAAGACTCTTCTCTTGACGAGTAAAATTCTCTGGCGTTAGAGTAGTAGGGCAGATGGGGACGCATTGCCCATTAAAGGGTTAATATAAAGAAGAACACCATATACAGCGTAGGATCAATTGATGGTTTTGTACTAGCTCCCCCAACATTCAAGTCGAAAAAGACTCCCTGTGCAGGCCTGTCATATGCTACTAACGATGAAACATGGAAATGTGGCCATTGGGTCAAAAGTAAACTTCCCTTCAGAGAATTGACTAGAAGTATAAACATAGTATGTGCATGACTATACAGGGTGTCCCAAAAAAAATGCCCCCCTGTCATATTTGGTGGTATTACTTCGCTATATTTAATCAAAGGTTCAAATTTTTTGCAGTGGGTTGAAAAACAATCATATTATATTAATCGTAGTATTTATCTCACCAAAATACTTAACCGTTCGGCTTCTAGAGATACTTAAAGGTGGCGACATGACCAATTTTGCAACCCGTCCAAATTACAGAAATTAGATTTTAATAATGCAAACTTTGCAAAAGGATTTCTAAAGTTTCTACCCGCCTTTTTGCTCAACAACAAAATGTTTTTATCTCTATTATTAAACTTTTGTTTATTGTAGAAATTAATAAAAAAAGATGAAAAATCCCTGACAAATTGACAAAGGCAAAGCTAAGGTTGGGAAAATGCCTTAAATTTGCTGTTTTCCGTTCAATTTGTTCTATGGAAGAGCATGCAAATGTTGGGATTTCGGCAATAGTCTTTCCCCTTTTCTGGGGATTGCTTCATTATTTTTACAGAAAATTAATTTGCGATTTTGGCTACAACTAATTACAAGTTTTAGAAAAGATATGTAGCCATTTACCATTAAAATATTTTATGACGTTCCGTAATATGTTTAAAAAATAAAATTATATCCTCAATTTGGACAAGTGGCAATATTGGTGTCGCCAACTTAAGTAACTCAGATCTAGAAGGCGAACGGTTAAATATTTTGGTGCGAAAAAATGCAACGATTAACGTAATATGTTCATTGATAAAAAAATGAAAAAAATCGAATATTCGATTACAGGTAACGATGTAGTACCACTACATATGATAGGGGGCATTTTTTTGGGACACCCTGTACAAGTTAATTTTGCATTCAGTTCATGTGGCAAAAAGGCAGCATTTTCCTTGCGATAGTAACTCCTAGCTATAGATAGTGTGAAAACAAAAAGTAACCCATTCGCCTCGGCGGCTGGTGCCAATTTTTTTCTCTTTTCCATGTTATGAAGTCATGCTGTGTATCTATATAACTGAAAAGACAACGGCAAAATCTTATCTATTTGATAAATGTATACATCGGTTTGATAAGCACGGAACTTAAAGTCCGTTTCGGTAGCCATGCATAAATTAGCGTTGTTAACGATAGTGGTGTAACTTTACGTTTTTGACCACTTGCCCTCAGGGCAAGTTGGACATGAAAATTAACCCTGAATGAAATTCACTTGCCATCAGACAATGGGTAGACCTATATAGGTAGAGGGTATAAATTAAGGAAGGGGAAAACATGTCGACCAGCGAACCCACTGCTCTATATGGCTATGTTATACTGCATCAGATCTAGCTTAACAAATTTTGAATCGAGAACCATGCACCATAAATTAAAAATTTATCCGACAATGAAAACATAAACTTAAAGCAACTTGCCTAATCGTATTGTGCTTTATAACAATGGTATCAGGCTAACGAAACATCTTTAATTAAAGCAAATTAAAATACGCTAATTATTGAAAAAAAAAAGCAATTAAAATGCGCGATTATCTTTTGATTTCCAAATTAGGGCAAATACGAATATTTCGAAAGTTCTTTAAATATATTTTTTAGCTTCAGCGTAATTGCCTCAATGTCTATACAAAGTCTTGTCTTCTGTGATATTTGCCCATGGGCATTGCCTATGAAAACAGGAGAGTTTACTGCAATGGCAACGAAATTTAAGGCAGCATTTTAGGGAAGCCTCACATATCGTTTTTTTCCATGAGAAACGTCATATGTACGTTTCTCTGCAGACCCCCCGCCCCCCACCCTTCACTATTTTCTACGGTCAGCTATTGGCGATTCTTCCGCGAGGAATATGTCATCTCTACTGACATATGCTTTTTATTAATATATATAAACTTGAAAATTTTCAACGTTTCTTAAAACAACTTTGTTTGCATGAAATGTTGACAATTTTACCGCGTTTTTCTTGAGATTTGAGTGTTTTCAATGCAAGTAAGGCGTAATAATATATGTCAATATGAATGTATAGAACAAATATGGTATTACCAATGTATAGACTGCATGGTGTTTGTATCGAGTTGTTTTAATTCTTTTTTATATTGTGCAAAGATGATTCCGAAATGTTAGGATTTTCGAAAAAAACTATCGTATTTTTCCAACGTCACAGCTGCAATAACCGTCACAGCTGCAAAAAGCTTAACTACGATTACGGTTTATTTTTTTATAATAAACGGCTGAAGTATTTTGTTTTTAATTTTCTTTGTTCAGGAAAAGGACGGCAAAAAATTTCAATTTCTACAGACAGAATGTCTGTCCTCCCATAGTTATGCATGCAGTATTGAAATTATTCAGAAAGATATTGTGTTCTATTTGTGTCTGCAACTTGCGAGGTGCCAAAAACATGCGAGTCAAACATGAATATAATGTATACATTGAAGGCAACATTTTAACATTTAAGACTTAAGTTCCTGTTCAGGTAAATTTTTTTCACATCTCACACCCCAACAACAGCTGCCGTTGGCAAGATTCCTGCATATATCATAAAGTTAAATGTTTGTCAAGGAAAATCTGCCATCTTTTCCCACTCGTCGTTTCCAAGTCCCTGGGCCCTGGCCGATAAACTTTTACTGTATAAGGAAAATGACGGTTGCGGTTTACATGAAGAAAATACATGCGATCAACGGCGAAGGACACAAAAATACGACGGTTTGCGGAACGACCAACCCCCTATAATAGACCCCCATTATAGACCAACCTATTATGATTTATACTTCTTATTCAATAATTATTCAAAAATCGTTCCATATTATAAGTACGTAAACGCCCACTACGTCATTGACGCATAGCTGGTAAGTAATTACACTTGTTCAAGCAATCTGCAGGAACAAGACAGTTATGTAAAGCAGGGACTATAATAGACTTGTCATTGCGAAATTCATTAACCTGTGTACATGCATGTACAGACCGTTTTAATATTATCCTCCAAAAGGACTTGCGCTTAAATGTATTGTCCAAATTTTTATTGAAGTTTTTTCTTAGAGAGAATCAATATTTTCCCACTGTCTGTGCAGCTTTAACAATATTTGCATAAATTTAGTGCCGGTAGGCTATGACTGAAACACGAATTTTCATGTTTTGCTTAATTGTTTCCAATGATGTATAATAGGAGATTATCTGGGTGGGTTGCTTTATTTAGCCACAGATCTTCTAAGAGTGAACACTTGTCATTGTCAAAGGTTGAAAAAGATGTTGCCTTTAAGATTTGGGAATGTTCGTCTCGTTCTCTTGTTGGTAGTAACTGTGCAATGGTTCATGTTTACACACGCTAAGGTAACACATTTTAAAGTAACTATATGCGGGGTAGCTGATGTCTTATTGCCGTACAAGCTATTATTATAAATACTATGTGCGAAACGTACACATAGCGACGATAGCGTTTAACACGTAACGTTTGCACTATATTAATTTTCAAATTCTATTCAGTTTTAACTATCAGGTCCGCGTTTCAGACGGCGTACTCTTCGTATGCCGAACTTAAGATATCCTGGTTGCCAGAGGTTCTCGTATCTTTCGCATTATTCCCGCTCGTATTTATTTTACTCGAGGCAAAGAGAACCTTTGGTGGCAAGCGATATAAATCTCACTTCCTTTAGCACAAAATTTGTACCAAGCACATGATTGGTTAGTTATAATTAGCAGTCACATGAAGTGACGTGATTGGCTAGACAAAAAAACCTGTTTATACTGCAAATCTTGGAGAACACGTTGTAAACAAAATACAGAAATAAATAGAGCTAGGGATATTCTTTTTAAAGAATATGGTTTGATCATAGCTTAGGCAAATTTAGCGACAAACGGAGCCAAATCTCCCCAATTTTGGATATTTTAGTCTAAAAACTTAGCGCTGCTCGGGCATGATCGTGGACATGACGTAATGAATACATATTGACAATACCGCCCTACATGGGGTGAGACAGCATCAAATTCGACGATAATTTTTCACTTTGACAGGCTTTGACGCTGTTTCACCCCGCGTAAGGCGGTATTGTCAATATGTATCGATTACGTCACGTCTACGATCATATCCGAAAATATCCAAAATTGAGGAGATTTTGGCTCCGTTCGTCTCTAAATTTGCCCAAGCTATGATCAAACCACATTCTTTAGAAAGAGAATATCCTACCTCTATTTATTTCTGTATTTTTTTTATATCATGTTCTCTAAGATTTGCAGTATAAACACGTTTTTTTTTTGTTTAGCCAATCACATCACTTCATGTGACTGCTAGCATCTAAGTACTAGGCTAATCATTGGCGGCACGAGCACATCGCCTTCAAATATCTCCGCTCAGACTTGTACGGCAAAGCAAATTCGACAACATTTTTTCACAAAGATTTCTCTTTGTAAAGGATATGGTTTTAGTTGAGTGAATTTCGCTGCTAGGGTTGGCTCATTGGAATGTTTGGATTGTTGTGTTGTGGATGTTGAAGGAAGTGTTATTGGGAAGCTAGTATTAGTCATAGTACTGTTGTTATTCGGTAGGACATTTACGTGAGTGTTTGAAGTTGTAAGTAAACAGTGGGAATATCAACGTGTCGGTTAATTGTATTACCATCTATACTGTACCATGCCTCTTTAAATTCACATGCGTGTTTTGTTTCTGCTCGTCCTAATAGTTTGGTTTCTGTCCAGACTCCAGTTGAAGGTATAGCAGTTGTCGTATGTGTGTGCTGCAGGTAGTGATTTATAATCTATCGCTTTTGGCGTTTTTAATTTGTGTTCAGTTATTGGTGTTTCGATTTTCTTCGAGGTTTGACCTATGTATCGTTGTGGACAGTCTCTACAAGGTATCATGTATGTAGGGTGGTTGCTGTTAAAATTCATGCAGTATTTAGTCAGTGTGCGCTTTCTTACGGCACACCTGTGTGTTAATGGTGCCGTCATCAGTTCTTGTCGACAAAATGTCAAGGAAAACAAGTTGGTTGTTATCTTCTTCTTTCGTGAATTTTATATTTCCTGTAGTATTGTTTGTAGTATGTAAAATGTCGTCAGTCTTGTTACGTATCTGTTCCATGTTTTAATATCGTTATTGTTAGTAACGGATCTCTTTTCTAGATCTTGCATGACTGTTTCAGCAACGAAACTAAAAGAGGAGATCCCATAAGTGAGGTGTACCCTAAATTTGTGGGGATCGATGTTAATAATGGATAGCTAGCTCTTTCAGTGCTAAACTGCTTTTCTCACCGATAGTGCATGGTTCAGTATTATACAACAGTACAAGTACTAGTAGAAAATGAAAACTAAACTGACTTTATAGTTTTCAGATACTGCATGCATATAGCTCAGTTATAAATTGAATTTGGATTGAATTTCCATTGTGTTGAATTTCCAAAGTTTTTTCTGAGTCAGGGACTCAGAAAAAACTTTCACTTACGTCAGGTACAAGAATGTACAAATAAAAGGCACTTGCCATTGTGGCACAAACATTTATATTTGTGATTTGTGAGAAGTGTAGATGTTAACTAAGTCCTACAACGTCAAGGATTTTTTGTGGTTTATTACAATGGTCAATATGAAGATAACGAAATATCTAAATTAAGCAAAATACAATGATTGAAAAAAACACCACATAAGTGATAGCGAATATCTTTTTATCTTCAAATTAAGGAAAATTATCAATTAATTTAAAAATGCTTTAACTTTTGGCAGTGGATTAAAGTGTATAATTGCTTATAGCAGACACGCTGTCTGTATATTTTGAACATCGCTCCTTGGGAAACCAAATTTAAATGATTTTAAAAAGAACCTCTTTAATTATTCTAAATCATCGGCATGTTATCTAAATTAGGTTGCAAAATAAAAATGTGAATGATATAGCTTTTAATTAGCCTCCTCCGCGGCCTCTCTATGGGTTTTAGGATGCCTGCTGAGGAGGCTAGCTTTTAATTTTCAAATTGGAAAATGTATAAATGTTGTCATTCAAAATCGACTTTTTACTCCTATTTCCTACTGACTAGTTTGTCAGTGGGGTAACAAGAGCTCTACATTTTTTTTTTGGGGGGGGGGACGAAGCGAACGGTAACGGGCGTGAGATTCCAAAATTTGAAACCTAGAGTTCCGGAATTAATGCGATTTGAAGCATGGGGGATCTTGCAGAATTCCAAGGATTATAAAGTACATCAAAGACATGATATTTTACCAGATATTTCTCTTCAATCTAAATGAATTGCATAGAAAAGTCACCCTGCAAGAAAAACTGGAGGAGGAGTCCATGTCAGCTTATTTTCCTTCTGTGGGTGATGCCGGAGTCGAGAAAATCCCAATGTGATTTTAATCGGAAATTTTGCATTTAGACAATTCTATGAGACGCCATTTCTCGCATTCTCAAAATTGCATTACTTTTCATAAGATGATAAACAATAAATTTGAGAGAAAATATTCCCCTTTTGTTCTGTTCCGAAGAAGAATTGCCAGTTTTCAAACAATGTGACTATGCTGAAATTATATGTAAGTCATTCAAACTCAAACTTTCTACCATTTTCTATCCCTCCCCCGGGCTTTCCCCAGCCACACAATTTCCCCGACAAGCTGCGCACGACAGTTCTTAAATCATACACAAAGCTAATATCAAACGAGGAGCTAGCAACCAATTTCCAGTTTTATACTAGGCCACTACAGTCAATTAACCGATTATGAGGGAATATTGGCTGTAAAACTCCGTAAAACTCTAAAGCCCTAAGAGGCTAAGACCCACAAAAATGTGAAAACTAAGACGCCAAAATCAGGGGGGTTATGCGTGCGTACCTTTCACGGCACATTCAGTAGAGTAGCTTAGACGGTTAAGATAGACATTATGAATAGGATTTAGGACATGCATGGTAGGATTAGGCGAGGGTGAAATTTGGTTGGAGATAAGCCTAGGATAGGGTGGGGTTTGTGACTAGCGTTTGGGTGAGGTATTGGACTAGGAAGAGATTAGGTTAGGGCTCTTGTTCAGTGAGGTAGAGTTTTGTACGAGGATTTGGGTTACAGCAACCTCGTTCCCAGGGCTTCAGTGTGAGGACGAGGCGAGACACGAGGAAGCCCTGGTCCGGGCCGGTCACGTGACGTCAAAAAATGGCAGTATTTGACAGCTACTCGTCAAGGAGTGGCGAGATATTCTTTAATGAAATAT
>CACRXK020007884.1:0-21864 GCA_902702795.2 Paramuricea clavata
TGATGGGGTTAACTGACGGAATTGAACTCATGTGCAGTACATTGCAAATCTACAAGGTAAATTTATTTTATGAATGTTTATGAGTGCAATGGTAAAATGTTTTGTGAAGCAAAGAATTTTCCAAAGAGGGATTTTGGTAGAAACCAGGCATAGTACTAAAATGCGGTGCCCTAAGAAAAAACTTTCCGCCGAAAAGAGTTGTCAAGGATCAAACTTACTGGATTGTCAATTAGTTTAATCTTTTTGAGAGATTCGTCAACAATACAATTTCGTTTTTCTTTCAAAGGCCATAAATCTCTAGAGTATTGCTGTTCAGAAATAAATTAGGCATCCACATTGTGAGTAAAATCTTTTTACGCTGATTCGAACGGTGGTATTTTTGTCCCAGAATGAGAGATAAGGCGCAGTCGGGCGTTAGAGTCCGAGGAAATTTTCCCATAAAAAAAGGAAATTCAGAGAACTTTAAAGAAATTTTTGCTAGGCGGTTGTGGAAGGATTTGAATGATTCCGCACAAACTAACAAACTACTGTAATTAATCAACTCTCGAGCAGAATATAAAGCAGTGCCAACCTTGACAGCACCGTAATGCTCGGGTGGTGGGAAAATGTTAGAGAAGGTGCACTGGGATGCTGGCGCTTAGAACGTAGCCCTCTCTCTGACTCAAACTTAACCGTTCTTTTTTTGTTATTCACTAGCAAGGCCGGATTTTGGTGGAAATAGTGGGGGAGGTGTAAAAAACATTAGTGGAGGTGCACAATGTACATGTGTATCAGTGTATTAATGAATTATGATTGTACAACTCATCCAATTTTGTCCTTCGTTACAATTACTACAAAGTTTTCAAAACATTGCCTTAAAAGGGTACTTGACACAGAAATGAATGGCTATCACTGTTTCAATTTTACAGAAAAAATTTCGTACGAAGTGTAGACCCTAAGCAACCAAAAAATGTAACATTTTTACCTTGATTTTTACTTTACTAGTTGTGAAGGATCACTAAACTCACTCGTTTGTTTAGCGATCCTAATTGACAACTCGTAAATAACTATCGTACGTACTCGCCAGCTGTGATACATAGGTATAATAACATGGTTTCGAGTGCAGTGTGGGAAAACATATGTGAGTTTTGCAACGGTCAACTTGAAGTCTTTATATATCACAAAATTATGCTGAAGTAAATTCATCATTTGCATGGATCAAACACATGCGAAATATATAATTTACTCACTTTTGCTGCGATTGTTATAGTGGATTTCTTCTTCTGGTGCATGTAAACGTGTAGATGAGTCTGAATGTTCTGAGTGTATATGAACCCCTATCTCAACATATTCATACCTCATCCATCGTTAACATTCACCAGAAGAAAAAAATCGCACCCAAAATCGTAGCAAAATTGCAACTTTTCTCTTTTAGTTCTGTCTGCCACAAAAATCTGATTACAACGCAGATAAACTTACTGCGATATTCTCAAAGTATACAAAACACCTCGTAAGTATTTTTTATTATTAGAAATAAAATAGCGTTATAGTGTTTACTTTTAGAAATTAGATCATGGCGGCATCCTGATATAATATGAATATTACATGAATATGACATAATATAGATGAATATTAAATACACACCTTAAGATGTGAAAAAAGATATGAATAGAAGAACTCTATAAAATACGCCATTTTGATTGGTTAAGCTTTTATTAGCAGGTCTTTCTTGACTCTTTTGATCTATAAGAATTTTGTGTAAATGCACTGCGTATAATTATAATTATTATATTAAAATGTAAAAATGATTTCAAAAATTGTGTTGTAGCGTGACGTTCAATTAAAACACATGAGGATCGACCGAAAATCTCACATTGAAATTGCAGTGACTTCTATAACGTAGATCTCCTTTGTATTTCGCCTATTTGAACAATTAACTGACAACCAAAATTTTGTGAGAAAACTGGAATTGCAAGAAAATCTCGTAATACAGTAGTTGTAACCGAGAAAAGTGTGTTACTTGTTTAAAACACTCTGGAACCCAAACTAAGTTCAAGCAATCTTTTCTTGTTTTAATTGATATTGTATACCTAACAATAAGTTTGTCCAACCGGAGAACCAGACTTATAACACGTGAATATGGTCATTTTTCTCGGGGTATTTTCAAATAACTTGTGATGAAATATTCCATTTCTCCAAGTTTATGAATAATAATAACCCTATGCTGCAAGTTTCAAAATATATGATTTATTACAAGTTATTATGACGCTATCAATTTTAGGTCACATTTTCTCTTATTTTAAAATGAATTTAAATTAAAACGTGACGCCAAACCACTCACCATGCATACGCCTTACTCGTCGACAATCGCATTCATATCGTACTTGCAATTTTGATATTTCATTGCCAAACGTGATCATCCTAGTTACAGCCTTGTTTTTCTGGATCTGAGAAGCGGAAACGACGTTCTCCCAGCGAGAGAAAGGTATCGCATATGATAGTATGTGCTATAAAAAGATACACGATCTGTTGGATTTATCTATCGTTGATTCATATCGCTGATTTAGAAAGTGATTATGTGTTCCTGAAATAATTTTTCTATGTTGAATTTATTTATCGTTGATTGACATCCTGATTAATAAAGTGATTATGTGTGGCTGATATGATGAAATAAATTATGCGAAAATTGTTACTATAATTTGCTTTGATTTATGACATTCAGTTATCAAGTAATGTTTAAGTAATGTTGACATATAAAGGTATGATTGTGATTTAGTGATAAGTAATATTGATATATGAAGCATAATTATGAGTAGAATCATGTACTAGTATACTATTGCAGATGCTGTAATTTGATTGGCTGCTCGCTATTCCTCGATAGATAGCGAGTAGCAAAACAATCATTTTCCTGACGCTTTTTTTTAATGTGGCTTCCATTATCAAATTATTGAATTATTTTGTGGAATATTTTATGTTTGTTCTCTCATTCTACTAAAACAATTCGATTATTCGCTATGGATTTCTATGAGGTGATAGTTGATTCGGGCTTCGCCCTCATTAACTATCACCTTATAGAAATCTCGAGCTCGTAATTTAATTGTTAGATACATTGAATGATTGTGATTTAGTGATAAATAATATATTGATATAGGAAGCATATAGTTAATTATAGTTATATACATGGAATGATTGTGATTTAGTGATTGCAATTAATTAAACGTCGTGAGTTGTATATATTTCCTACATATATTAATAAATAATAATAGTTCCTAGGTAAGAAAATAAATGTTCAAATTAAAGTTTTAGAGTATTTCCAAGACAGTTTCTCAGAATTTCCGATCCAATCTATAAGGTCTTGGAAAACACCGTGAACAACTTCCCCGAATGCGGAATACTTGGGTACGAAGGAGAAGAACAAGAGATATTTTAGAGAAGCGAGCATATATTACTATGTTTTGCTTTGTATGCATCTTCATTTTTAACTGCTTATTGAAAGTTACACTGGTTGTAAAAAAGCTCGAATTTTGTCATAGTAATGTTAGCAGTGAGCCCACAGGAGGCCCCACTATGAGTTATGATTAAAATAATATTGTATTTATTTTAAAAACCTACTTGAATCCCTTGATAATCGATTATTTCTTTTCTCGAAGTTCTGTAAACATTTTAAACTGCATGTAGTCATTATACTATCACACTACATGACCTTTCCGGGCGCGACCGCGGTCTTTACTTGTCAGCGATCATCTATACTTCGCGAAACGTCATGTGGAGTGATAGTATACCTTCCAGTCCTTTAGTGTGTCGTACTGATTGCGTCTTTTGTGCAAAAACATTTATCATTTTTCATGCAGATCTTGGTATTTCTACCATTTAGTGGCTGTTTACCTGTTCCCGTTTTTCCAGGACAGGATGGAAGGTTGGATAAGTCGGTATTGAAATAAATCACTGAAACGAGGGTTCAAACGACGGTCAAAAGATCAAGAAGATTATTCCTGCACAAACAATCTTTCGTTTACAATTACACTATAATCTAGATCACGAGAGGAAAATAATGTAGTTTTGCTGAATCGTGTGCCGTCACTTATTTCAATACATCAAAATCACTCCGCTTCACATCTCGTCCCGCCAAAGCAGGATCATGTAAACAGCCCATTATATAGTGAGTCGTAACATAACTTAAAACGCGAGAAGAGGACTATACTGGTGTTAGACAAAGATCATTATGTTATTTCTGTAATTCGTTTCATAATAAAATTAATTCTATATTTCTTGATATTCCAGTCACCTTCGAAATGGTTTGCTATCGCATACAAAGAAGCAATTGCTCATGCGGGTTCAGCTGATCAGTTCGGTTCAGGAAATTCACAAAACTTCTACCATTTCGAAGGTAAGATCATTGTAGACAATTATTTGTTTATAGGTTTGTGGAATGGAAACCCCATGTGTAATTCCTGCATGTATTGGAAAGCTGTCATTGTTTACGCCCGAATCGTTATCACTCAGCGCTAATAAAACTTTAACGATAAAAGAACCTACCAAAAAGTGTTTCACCTGATTCAGTAGTCTGCGTGTCAGGCTCTATGCTTTAGCGTACGATTCGTACGCAAAATTCCCATTGGTCAGAAATAAATAGCCTTACCTTTTAAGGTAGTATCAAATTGTTGGTTACGTAGTATGATATTCTGTACTTGTAATTGTACTTTTGGCCGCATTAATTACTGCCTTTACTGTCTATAAACACGGTCAATAACCGTTATTATTAAGGCGATGAGAACACGAAAAATCTGAGAGGGGATTACACGATAAGGCTGTATTGCCTTCCTCTAAACAGGTTTTCCTGGTTAGGATGAAACAAAAGTCCGACTTCTTTGAGTGACAAACGACTAGGTCAAAGCCGACTGCTGACTCGAATATAATATTACGAACACTTATTAAACAGTAATAAAGTAACGCTATTAAACCGCAAGAGTGAATTAACCTTATCATTAATGATAATATGTAAACTAGAACACTATAAATTAATTGACCTCCGCTTGTGGAGATTTTAATTTAGGGCGATTAATTAAACCGAAATCTGTTCTATCACGATGCATTACATGCATGTCCTCACAAATGTCTAGTGTAACGTAGTCTTCCAGCCGAAAATAATTACTTTTGATTCGGGTCAGTAATTATAATAGATAATTACTGAGGCCAACGGCATTATTCGATATATTGCAGCCAGCTGAGGCCGAAGGCCGAAGCTGGCTGCAATATATCGAATAATGCCGTTTGGTCGAATAATGCCGTTTTGGCCTATATCTAGGATAAAATCCCACAAGCGCAAACGAAACTATTTCTCTATAAAGTTGAGCTGAAAGGACTCACAGTGACCGTTTTGGCAGTGCTTCAGGCGCCCGATGATATTGTATGAGGGGCCTTTAGCACTGCCAACTTCTCATCTTGAGATGTTCACGTTATCGCGTGTACTTGTCAGGATGACGAAGGATTGCGAATAATGTCTGTGTGCACTGATACACGCTGCTTTATTTTTAATAATGCTGTGTGCACGCTGCATTATTTTTAATAATGCTGTGTGCACGCTGCATTATTTTTAATAATGCTGTGTGCACGCTGCATTATTTTTAATAATGCTGTGTGCACGCTGCATTATTTTTAATAATGCTGTGTGCACGCTGCATTATTTTTAATAATGCTGTGTGCTATTTTAGCCCGTATAAACATTTACCCCTGGGAATTTCCCTACAATCAAAAAAGACCGCTCCCGTTTTTCAGAAGAACGCTAAAACTTCTCGACATTCGCTGATATAATGCAGAGAGAAAACAATAGGATTATGATCGTCAGTAATTATTAAAGACTAGTTTCCACTCAGGAAAATTATCCGTGGACTGGAACGGACAAGAAAATTTTTCTTCAAAAACTTTTTTTTTAACGAGAACGAATAATGACAACTTAATACTTGAATATTTTTTAAGTCTAGTTCCTTCGATATCGGTATGTAGATCGAAAAAACACCCTGATGGCGAAGGAACTTGACTGAGTTCCGAAATGTCGCCCACTCGACATGAGTGGAATAACCGCGGTCAAGCAAACGTTCGGTGTGGACACACTCAGAGACAACATTACAAACATAATACCAGGAACAGATTCAAGATGATATGATTCATACGTCTCTTTATGTACCAAAGGCGTCGTGATTTGTTCGCTCGCTTCATTTGAAAGTTAATTAAATGTCACATCAGTAGTCACATCAACCACGTGATACCAAACGTTTAATACACGCTTCCGGAAAGTACGTCATCTTGGCCATAGAGCCCCGTTTTGGGTACATCCTCGGGTAGAAGAATTTGCATCACAGACTACGTCATCAGTTAGTTATAGCGATTAGTTTTGAGGTTAGGGTAAGGGTTAGGGTAAGGGTTAGGGTTAGGGTGAGGGTTAGGGTAAGGATTAGGCTTAGAGATAGGGATTTGGTTATATCTGACGCCACAAACAACACAACTAGCCGATCACGTGATCACTTCTCCTCTACCCGAGGAACTCCCCCTTGTTTTCGCGATTGACACGTTATGCTTTAAATAATGCCGTGAACTTGTGAGCGAGGCTATGTAGCCATAGTACGTACTGGCATGCAAGACAAGAGAAATTAATTCTGCCCAGTAAAGACAAACATACTGTCTATGGTGGCTTTCTATTTTGATATATCTAGTATTGTGTATTTCAAAATGACTCTCACTTTGCGGGAACATTTATGACTATATATTAAGGTGGTGTTGGGAAAACCCTTGATATCCCAGCTGGGCCAAGTAGAGTTTCTTTACTTGTCCGGTATCGCTCGATCAATATCACTCTCGGTTCGTAAGTTATTAGTATTTACTATCATATGGATTGTGTTCTGTTTCCAAGACACTTTAAACATTCCTTGAAAAATTTATTTTTGTCTTTGAAAAGTCCTTACTGTCAAAGTTCTTTAGTCATAATTGTCTCAACATTTCCATCACCTGAATATATGCCGTAGATTAAAATGAATGATACATAATGTTTAATGTGTTTTTCTTATATAGTCGAGTTTCGACGTCTGGGTTTGCTGCAGTTAAACTGTTGGAGAGTATATTGTAAGTGGGTTTTTTCAATATTTATTAATCTATTAAAGAGGCTGTCAAGTCCGTTCTGCTCATGTGCGTGTTTTGTTTACATTTTTGTTTCAAACAATAGATAATTTAATTAAAATTCCGATCTGTGGGCCCCCAAGTTAAGCTCATTACGCATTAAGAATATATCATACACGAAGGAAAAATTGAACTGCTAAAGCAAAAATTTAGCCCCAAAACAACAGATTGTAAATAGAAGATGCGAGTAGCGAGAACAATTTGTTTTATAATTTTCGGCACTAGCAGGAAACTAAACGTCTAAGACTAATATTAGTAATCAAGTACAGTGCAAAATACTTGAATTGCCAGTATCACACTTCTTGAATTTTGTTTCATTGGACAGTTTAATTGCATTTATCATATGATAATCACAATTCACCCTGCCTTGGAGAGCCGTGATCTAGTAGAGGACAGACTCATCCAGAGGTCAGTCGACCACTCAGGATGTATCAAAAATAGTGGACAGTTCTAAAATGTCCACTAAACTGAAAATTCCGCAAAATTTGCGAAGACTTTGTTAGTATGGGTGCTTGGGGTCTTCTGGTACACCTATCGAGTTCAACACGGCTGTTGTAAGCTTTCTAGAAGCCTGTTGTATGGTCGCTTTTCAATCATCATTTTTAAATTTTTGTAAAGATATGCAAGAATCCACCATGCGTAAAACCAATCATGCATAAATCAGTCGTACGGTACGTTTGATAAACGGCAAAACCATGCCAAAACGTCCAAGTTTTATGGGTGGCGCGTTGGACTTACAATGTACATCAAATTGTATGGTACTTTCAATGACAGTTCATAACACACCTTCCAAATTTGCGCCCTATGAATGATGTGTCTCTGTTTAACTCTCCAGATGAAGTACCTTCGTTCAAATCGTCGAGAAGTAATCTTTTTCGTGTTGATATCGAAAGGCTGTCGAGAAATCGTCCGTAAAGTTCAATTGTATTCATCGCGTTGCGGCCAACGCTATGCTCTCGCAGTTTTGACGAAACCCTATTTTCATTCATTTAGCACCAAACGGTCCCTTAGAGACAAAGGCTCCTAAGAAAACTCTCATACCGCATGGTATCAATGATATGGAAATGAACAGCATTATCGCATTCCATGGGTAAGTGATCACTGTGACGTGAACATTTTCGAAAAGTAATATGTTCAACATGGCGATTCATGATATTTTTCATGGCATTCTGAATATATCTCGCAAATATACTCTCATTCTATGAATTGTTGATATGTACAGTAATATGTTGTATACGCCAGCATATTTTGAAGGGTGAAGAATTTCAAGATGTTTGAGCATCTGCCTCGACCAGAAAGAATGTAGGTGGGATTTTAGTAGATAAAAAGTGATTTTTTATGAAATCTGATTTTCATGTTTAGTAATAGAAGTTTTCCTTCAATTTGCTGGAGAAACAAACCGGATGGGACGGTTATGTTACGGTCTGGTTCAGGTGTACATAGAAGGTATGTGCTACCCCTTACAATACTAAATACAGCGACCCTTCGTATAGTTTATTTATTTGTTTGTTTCATTCGCCTTGTGCATCTTGTACATATCACCTCGTGGCAGGGGATCCCCGCAAAAGCATAAATGCCAATTATTGCGGGCCCAAATTGATAATAAAATTACAACAATACACATATTACATTGTTTAAGATTAAGAAAATTAACAACCGTCGATAGCGTGTTTCAGTCATCGCATGAAGAATTAGCTGGAAAGTGTTAAGTGTAATTATAAATTGCAACCAAATTTGAAATGGCGTAAGGGGAGATACTGTAAAGCAAATGGAATGTGGTAAATAGAAAAGGATGAAGAAGGATATGGTTTGAAATTTCAGACCAGAGCAGTGTACATGTATAAATATAGGCCATGCCAATGAAGCAAAAAGCACTGCTACTACAGCACAAACCGAGGCTGCAAAAATGGTGAGAGTTACAGCTCCGAAAACCCCCATGTAACACCGATTTTCGAAATTAGCAGCATTGAATTGATCAAACTGAGTCAGTTTCATTGGAAGGATGCCGCCATTCTCAACGTGATTCCCCAACTATTATAGAAATGCTATAAGCTGTTTTACACTGCATAAAACACCACCCCTGTATATTTTTAGAGGACTTTTTGAGTCGAGATGCGAGGCAGATGAAAATTTTCTGGCTTCAGTTTGCTTTCAAAATAAACAGTTAAATGGCAATAAACTGGTTGTCTTCACTGAACAGTAAGTCACAAGTTAGTCAATCTGTTTGTGTTCATACGGGCACATTGCAACTTAAACGGCATCAGCTGATAGTTCTGCTAATCATTATGCAAGACCCCACCCTTGACAAGTAAAATCGTTTTGCATTAGAACAAAATAACAAAGTATTGAACATTGCAGCTTAATAGGTTATCTTTTGATACCAGCTTTTTATAGAAAAAATCAATTATTTTCTCATTTTTAGAAGCCGCAACAATACTGCAGGTCTGCTGACTACACCAGCACATCAACTTAGCGGTCAGATCACGCCAAAACAAGGCGAAGGTACGATGCATGGCTGACATTAGCGAGGTTTAGATTTGACTACCACTGGCGACTGACTAAGTACAATACTCGTGTGATTGGTTAATCAAGTAGATTAAAAGCATTTGTTTGGTTCCGTTGATGGTCCCTTAATGGTGGCGAAATTAGTGGTGTGAAAGTCGTATCTAATCTTAAAAGCATCTGATAGGTTAATGTTCCCTTAATAGTGGCGGTTGTGGTAGTGAAAGTCAAATCTAATCCTCGTGATTGAAATGATTATACAAACTTGTTATAGAGCGACAACGATGACAACATGAACAACAATGTCAACAGCACGGAAAATAACGTCAATAACAATATAAACACCAAAAACAACGGCAAAAACAACCACAAAAACAACACGTTTGCGTCGAGGCGTCATCAACAATCACCGTAGTGAACTTGCACTTCGACAAGTTTTCAATGTGCGTGTGATCAATTGCTCAGAAACACCATATAATATCATCATTCTTGTTATTTTGTTATAGCTTTCTGTTATCCTCACGTGAAATTTGTTTACACCGACAAAGAAATCATTCCGGATCACAAAACTGTTAAACAAAGCTCGTATAAATTGCAGACACTGTTGGCTGCAGAGTGGTGAGTTTTTTGCTATTAGTTATTAGGCATGCAGAAACAGTACCAATTATTTTTCGCTGGTATTTGTAGAAAATTGTATGGTTTGGTGCCGTAGTGACGTAGCTGTCGCTGCTATGGCAACAATGACGTTTCAATAGGAACTTTAGGGTCGCAATCGTCAGAGCAAGCGCGTTCACCTCTGATTTCGTGGGTTCCGGGTACTCCGGTTTCCTCCAACAGGGGGTTGGGGATCACTGATGATTGGGATTAGCCCCTAAACCGTGAACAGATTCAACCTCTTTAGATGTTGGTTTGTATAAATAAGATTTTTTAGTTGCCTAAGTAATACTTGTTTCAAAAATACGAATCTATCCAAAGTTTTCATTTTTGAAAAACTGTAGTAAGTGCTTAGACGATTAATACCCATTAGAACACGCAATCAAGTACGAATATTTAACAATTATTCGCCGAAGGCAATGCTTATCGGGGAAAATTCGCCGAGACGAATTCGAGGTGAATATTCCCCGATAATCACCGAGCCTGAGGCGAATAATTGTTTTAGTATTTTTGTGTTTTTTTTATTATTATTTTTTGTTTTTTTTAGTTTTATTATTTTAATTTCGCTTATTTCTTTATCAGTATAACGTCCACAAAACGGCTAGCCGCCATTTTGAAAATTTCGGTCTTGTTATATTCACCTGTATAGGTGAATATAACAGCTTAATACGTCCAATTTGACCAATCAACTTGTAGGATTTGTTATGTTCACTTGTGCAAACATACTAAAAATAAATGTTTCTTTCTTCTCTCAGCGATGACAAGACATTCCTTTCTTATTTGGCTGAAACTCAATGGCTTTCACAAATCAGCGAACTACTGGAAACGACGTCGTTGATTATCACCGCAATGAGTACAGACAAGTCATCTGTCTTGATCAGTTATGAATATGGCTGTGATAGGACTGCTCAGGTTTCTCTATGAACTGATATATATAGGAGAAAAATAATCAATTTGTGTATTGTATTGCTCCGAGTAAACTGCGAAGGTCACTGATAAGTTTTTTCTGTGCTTGCCTTAAAAAGCATAAATGCCAATGCTACAGTACATAATGTAAATATATCCATCAACATATGCCATCAGAATCGAGATGATTGTTTCTATTGGATATATTCGAGAAACGGGAGATCATAAGTATTTATGGAGGTAAGCAAATTTGAACCACTTGCTTACAAACCGCCCCAAAACGGTCGCAGTTCACTGGGAACAATAGTGCCCATGCAATACTAGATTCCCCTTATTACGTTTTCGTAGCGCTTTGCATTGTGGTTATAGTGGTATCACTGATAAAGATAGCGGCCTCGAATGAAAATATTAAATGTTTTCGCGAATATTTTGCTGTTGGCTATCGCGCACCTGACCCTAGCTTTTTTTAAAAAGTTCTTGCACGCGGGTCAGGACAAAAAATAAGCCATCTTGAATATCAGTGATACCACTATAACCACAATGCAAAGTGATACGAAAACGTAACAAGGGGAATCCTCAATTATTGTATAACTCGCATGCCTACATAAATATACGCCATCACTCGCCATCTACAACGGCTCGATTGTCTTCCGGTTGGCATACGTGCTGTCAAAAACGTCGCTTTCGTAAGTTTTCTATTAAGTGCATTTTATACCGTCGTGCGCATGTGTATATAAACGAGCTATTAAAACGTACTAAAATAGTGACCTTGTTTCTATTGCAGTTGTCCAGTTTGTCTCAGTTACTTCTTGATCCACATTACCGCACTATTGATGGTTTTCAGGTAATTATTTTCAAAAGGTTAATAGTCAATGAATGGTTCAGCATGTAAATTGCCATGCCACCTTACAAAACTGTTTACTGTGTTCCAGATATTAATACAAAAGGAATGGCTATCCTTTGGTCACATGTTCGCAGGACGATGTATTTCTCCCAAGTCAAATGAAGGACATGGACCCATATTTCTACAATGGCTAGACTGTGTTTGGCAGGTATGAATTTTTCTCTCAGTTGATTGGCTGTTTTCCAAAACGACTTGCGCACAAAACGTAAGTTTAGAAATGCAATTTGCCCCACAATTATGGGGCTTGCTACGCCACTGTCCTAACATATCTATGTTTGGGAAATTGATGATTTTTGTAATCAAAAGTGATATTTTAGGGGATTTTTCAATTTCAAAATTATTCTTAATAAAATTATCATGTTACCATGACAACAACTTTAAAACGTCATGTTCGGAAAATATAATGGTTTGTCAGCAAGACGAAGGTTTCTGCATGCATGTATTTCTAGTAATTATATATGTACAGTACGTAAAAGGGAAATTTGTGATTTGCTCCATGGTCCGCGAAGGTTTTAGAAGAAGTGCATGTACAAATATAATAAGAACATTTAACAGAAATGATATTAAAAAATCAGGGGTGGATTTATAGGGGGGTGCACTTATAGGGGGGTGCACAGGGGTGCGCACCCCTGTTGGCCTTGGTCAAGAGGGGTGCAAAAAAATCAAATTCAGAAATATGGCACAATTTCCAAGGTTTTTCCTTGAAGCTGAAGCTCATAATGAAGATGAAGCTCAAACTGAAGCTCATAGTACAATGCCCATATCGCAGGATATGGCATTTTTAGGGTTCTAATTTTCAAAATTTTCCGGGGGCATACTCCTGGGGAACTTGCGCCTTTGGCGCTCGAGTTGTTAGGAAGCCAATTCATTTGAATGCTCCCCCACAACCCCCTAAATAATTATAAAGAAACTCGGCTATTCACCAGCACCCCCTAGAAAAGCCTTGCTGGATTCACCCCTGAAAAAAAATTACAAAATAATGGACACTCCGAAAACAGTTAACATTTTTAATTCGACGTTTCGACTATCTTGCAGTCATCAGGAATGACGCTAGGGAAAAATATACATGTTATATATACAAGGTCAATAACATGTATATTTTTCCGTAGCGTCATTCCTGATGATGACTGCAAGATAGTTGAAACGTCGAATTAAAAATGTTAACTGTTTTCGGAGTGTCCATTGTTTTGTATTTTTTAATATTACTCAGTGGTAACCAGAAATGATAGTGTACCTTGTATTTTTTCTCTTTTAGCTTCTGAATCAATTTCCTTTTTCATTCGAATTCAATGAAGAACTTTTGCAGGTAAGATGGATGGGGGAGGTTAATACTTTTAGAAAAAAGCGCATGTCCTATTTTCTGTCGCTGTTTGCACTTTGAGTAGAATGATGAGATGCACATTAGAATGCACGGGAAACTAGTTACTATATTTCTCAATTATATATACATGCAGAATAGACGTTTCGTTCACACCTTCGTTCTCACATATTTAGCGGATCAGTCCATGTTTTAACTGGACAGCAAGCGGATTATCTGGGCGTGGTTTTAGGTATACATACTCAGGTGAAATTTTCAACTGAAATTATGGCTTTAGGAATTAAAAATGTTGATATTATCACTTTGAATTTTGAAATATGCTGTCTGGAACTGTACTGGACTACTGGTCTAACCCCATCAAAATTTAGAAGCTTTTTCGATATTTTCTTAGGCTTAGAGAAAATTGTTTGAGTTTATACCTAAATGTAGTTTCGTTTTTGTGACTCCAGTCGGCAAGGGCTAGTGTTTCAGTGAGGTGTGGCTTCTGATCGGATATACTAATTTATGTAGTTCTTTACCCGTATTTGCCATCATTTACAAAATTAAGTCAACAAGGAATTAAAGGTAAACCCTGTTATTTTTTTAGACGATTGCAGACCATGTGTATTCCTGCCGGTTTGGAACATTTCTATGTGACTCGGAGCAACAATTTGAAGAAGAAATGGTATGTTTGCTATTCTTCGCATTTCATACATTACATAATAGAAATAGCAGTGTATCAACTATCAAGATTCAGTAAATATTGGAAGACCCAGTACAGACTTACAAATGTATAATCTCCCTATGTAATCCAACAAATTCCTTGACACTTAAGCATTAACTGCACGGAATATGTCACTCCCATATACGTTTGTCCTTCCCATACGTTTGTCTGGATGTGTACAATTCCATGGTGAATGATCTTCCCATCCACCGCGATATGAGTCCACATTGCCGCTCAAAATTATACACATCCTTGCTGAATCAGTGAGATGTAATCTAGTTGTGAGCTTCAGATGGATCTGTCTTGTTGCATATCATGGTGGGTTTGCATGATGAAAGGTGTGCATGTTGATAATTTTGCATTAGCTATTCAGTCCGTATTATTCAGATTGTACAAAAAAGAGGTAATCCAAATTTGACAGGTTAGCATGTGTTAATTATTACGTTCATAGGTTTTCTGTTTTCGTATATATAAAGACAGAGTTGTAGACTCGTGTGACTTGGACTCGAGTCGGAGTCGCAATTTTTGTGACTTGTGACTTGACTTGTTAAAGAGACTGGTGACTTGACTTGGACTTGGACCAAATGACTTGTGACTTGACTTGGACTTGCAAGAAATGACTTGTTACCAACGCAAGTCAAACGTAAATATCTAGTGAAAGTCAAGTGTTCCAAAATGTTTGTGTTGATCGATCGATCGTCGTGTTGTACAATTTGGGCAACGACCTTTGTACATATCAATGGCATCGACAGAATTTGTGCCGGCGTATTTTCTGACAAAGCGGGTTTTTTTTCGCGATTTCGTGGTAAAATTATTTATTCAAGGATCATATTTGGCTATTTTTTATCTCAATGATACACGACCTTTATGGCATTCGATACAGGGATGGATCCAGCATGATCTGGGGGGGGTGCTCTGCCAGCTCTGGTGCCGAGTTGTGTTGGTCATGTGTGCCGCCCGCCCATCAACTTGCTTCACCACTGCAAAGTTTTGCTTGACTAATGTATTTGAATTGTAATTGTTGTTCACAGTTCGCTTACCATCATGTTATTACTCAAATTACTGTATCGCATTTTGTCTCTAATAATTTTTTGCTTTATCATGAAAAATAGCACCACCCCTGCATCCCCTCTGGCCAGGGCTAGGGGGGATGCCCCCCCCCCCAGTAAATCCATCCCTTATTCGACAGCTAACAGCCCGATTTGTATTGGTATGAAAAACGTGAATGGATAAACGTAATTTATAATGCACGATAACATGCCAAAGTTGGATTACTGGGTGTAGCAAAAACTAGTAAATTTTCTAGTGGCCTTAAAAAGAATTTGTATTGGCCCGTTGGATTTGCCGCTCAATTCCATGTTTCTCTTTCAGATTGATAGCAAGACTCTGTCATTATGGACTTGGATCAACCTGACTATCATGGCCGAACCAGAAAAATTTGTAAACAACAATTATATGAAAACTAAAACCGAAAGGTCAATATATCTGTTAAATGTAATCAGTGTATCTGTTATCTGTTATCTGTTAGAGTGTTGTTTAAAAGTAAATGATGCATGAATTTTATCTGAAGTAAATTTAAATTGAGACGGTGTAGTTGTTAAATAAATCATTTATGCTGCCAACCTCACAGGGATGGATCCAGCATGATCTGGGGGGGGATGTTCTGCCAGCTCTGGTGCCGAGTTGTGTCGGTCATGTGTGCCGCCCGCTCATCAACTTGCTTGACTACTGTATTTGAATTGTAATTGTTGTTCACAGTTCGCTTATCATCATGTTATTACTCAAATGACTGTATCTCGTTTTGCCTCTAATAATTTTTTGCTTTATCATGAAAAATAGCACACCCCCCTGCACCCTCTCTGGCCAGGGCTAGGAGGGTGCACCCCCCCCCCCCGCACCCACAGTAAATCCATCCCTGCAACCTCATACCCAGGGTCTTTCCACTTGGCGAGGGGAGAAAATACCCTGGCGTCTACCAGGGCCTTTTCTCCCCAAGAGGAAAGACCCTGGGTACAGCGTTGACAACGAGAATCGAGCCCACAATCTCAATATTTTTAAATACTTTTTCACTGGGCTGGGTGGGTTGGTAAATCAAGATCCTACTTTACTGGTACTCCAATATTATTGTCGCGTACTTGAGCGATTACAAATCACGCATGGATATATTAATCTGTATTATATAATTTAGGATATTGTTTCCACGGTATCATATTCCTTCGTTAAACGTTTGGGAGTCTTATTATGCCAGGACAAGACTCGAGGTACTGTATATCTATACAAAATACAAACTGTTTCAATTGATGGTTGATCACGATTGCTGATAACTCAATTTGGGTACTTTAGGAAGAGCTACTAGAAGCGAAGCATATTGCAAAAGAGCAACGCAAGCTGCAAGAAGATATTTTTGCGGTAAGATTTATACTGAATTATTTTATTTATTTATTTAGCTTTGCCAACTAGGGCAGGGTCACCACAACAGCATATGCCAATTACTGTGGCCCTTTTTACCTAACCCACCCTGTCAACTTTCCCTGTTGGAGGAAACCGGTGTACGCGGGGAAAACCCACGACTTTCGGCAGAGCTTTGACTTTTACTCTTTTCACCTGAGGACTGGGTTCGAGTCGCATTGAGAAAGTTCTCACTGAGGCTTGAACCTGCGGCCACAGAGGTGAAAGGCAAGTGCGCTAACCACTTGACCACCGAAGCTCCACAAGGATTTCTTGTTATGTCTTATTGTGAGAATTAAAGCCTGGTTTCCATATGGTCGTAAAAATAGAGTCGCGATCTTTCTCAACGGCCATTTATAAAGTATTCTCTAGTTATAATCACTCGGCGTATGTTCAATTCTAAAATGTTCTATTTCGGCTGAGAAAGATCGTTACGACCATATGGAAAGCAGGTTTAAAGCGTGGTTTCCATATGGTCGTAATGGTCGTAAAAATAGAGTCACGATTTTTCTCAACGGCCAATTTATAATAATTTTTCTCAACGGCCAGTTTACACCCGTACACCCAGGGTCTATATCAGAGAAATTCGGGGGCCCGGGGCAAATTTTTGTTTCGGGGGCCCTATTTTTCCCGAAAACGTTGGCGAGCGCGAGGGAGGAGGTGACATTTTTTTCCGGAGTTTCAAAAAAGGGGCAAAAAAATTTTCTGGTCCAACATTAGTTAAACTTAGGTTCGAATTTTTTTCCGGACAAATTCCTCTTACAGCATGGGTCTAACCCTTTTTTCAATCAATAAAGGTAAAATTGGGGTTTAGAAAATTTGTTCTCCTACCATTATTTATATCAACAAACGCTCGAAATTTTTTTTTAATTTTGCAAATTTGGGGGACCCCCTTAAACTGGGGGCCAGGGGCAAATTGCCCCCAGTCCCCCCCCCCCCCCCTCTGAAAGGCCCTGCGTACACCACATATAAATATAAGTATTCTCTAGTTACAATCACTCCGCGTGTGTTCAGTTCTAAAATGTTGTATTTCGGGTGATGAGAAAGATCGTGACTCAATCTTTACGACCGTTACGACCATATGGAAACCAGGCTTTAACGTGTGTGGGCGTGATGTGGTTGAAATTAATAATTTTAGCTAATAGATATATCCACGTAAACTTTAATTAAAATTAATTACTAGGACTAATCGTCGGCCAGGGGCATTGTTGCTTTTTTTTTGCTTGTTGCACCAGCAGATGCATGGCGTGCCGTGTCATTTTGTATGATTTTTTTTCCGTTCTAAAATGCTTCGTCAAACACGATTTTGCCCTCTACCCAGCTCTCCACTGATGCAAAGGCTGGGTGTTACGGTTCTTTCGGTATAAGTATAATTGTAATTTCTACCAGGGCCGTAGACACGGGGGGGGGGGGGCGTCAGCCCCCCCCAATAATTTGAAATCTAGCGATAATCTGTAAACTTTGACTAGGACCATGGCTAGCACCATGGCGTCAGCGTTTGATGACGAATTACGGGTTACGCCAAAATCATAGGAAAATCATAGGAAAAACCAAGAAGTCGGCCTTCTGTGTACCTTATTCTGTGCCAAAGCTCGGCGAAGTAGGAAGCCGGTGAGTTTATAGTGACCGATTTATCGATTATTCAAGACGGAAACGCAGCAGCGTTGCATAAAGAAAGTTCTCGAATTATTGAACTTTAGCGAATTCATCATCTGTTTGGACATCGTGTCCTTTTGACCTGTTTGGGGATTTTCCCTGTTTTATCTATGTCAAATTCAATTGGCCATTACATGTACAATCGTCGTTCGCATAATACAACGCACTGATTAAATCCCCACGATGCTGCACTGCAGATTTCCATTGGGGTTCTGCACATTTCTAATTGGACTTTATTTCGTTGACTTTCTCACGACATGCTGCTCAACTCAAGCTCAATTAAATTATATTACCTCCGAATGCAATGATTGTCGTCATGAATATGCCCAGAAATCTTTGACTAATATCAAATTCAAACGGCGTAAAAAATTTCTGGCTTCAAGATTTCGATACTACCCTAATTCTGATGCTTCTTTTAATGTGGAACGTAATCCAGGTCCATCAAATGGAAGTAAATCTAGTTCTATGACACCATCTAAACAACATGAATCGCTTACGTTTTTTATGCAAAATGTACGTAGTCTAAATTTTTCAACTTGATAATTTAACCAACTGTCGTGAAAATAAATTGTCATGTTTCCAAGATATTGTATTGTTAAACCAATTCGATGTCATCGCTCTCACAGAGACCTGGTTGAATAATTCCATAACTGATTACGAAGTTATTCCAAACGGGTATCAAATCTTTCGTAAAGACCGTTCAACTGGCAAGCGTGGAGGTGGTGTGTTGCTAGCGGTGAAGGATTCTATAAGTACCGAGCCTTTCATTTTCAATTGTGAATCGATGGAATTGACAAGCGTTGTAATTAAATCTCTTTCCAAACGTGTTCTTATTGCTGTGTGTTATAGACCACCTAACGCTGATAGTGACTTCCTTCACAACTTAAACAGTTTTTATAGAGTTTGCTATTAAATCTAATCTAAAGGACATTATTTTGCTTGGTGATTTCAACTTTCCAACTATCCAGTGGATAAATGGTTCAGGATTTCCTGTTACGTTGTGTGAGACTAGTTTTACTGATTCCTTGCAAGATCATGGTTTTTTTACAACTTGTAACTTCACCAACTCGTGGCTCAAACATTCTCGATCTGGTCCTAACAACCAATGAGTATCTTGTGGAAAACATCGAGACCACGGATGATGAAGCTGTTTCCCTCAAATCTGATCACAAATCGATTATGTTTGATGTTTTACTCGATCACAAGCCAAAATTCGCAGCGAAGAGAAAAATCTACAACTACAACAAGGGTGATTTTGTAGCTCTCCGTGAATCTTTGAAACTCTTGCCTTTGACTGATATTGTTCTCAGTGAGAATGATATTGACATCGCATGGTCCAAATGGAAGGACACTTTCCTTGCTGCTGTTGATACATATATTCCGAGCAGGCAAACTTCCGAACCTCACACCCCCTTATTTTACAAGAGAAATTATCCACATACTTCATCAGAAAGAATCTCTAAGAAAACGAGCAAGAAAGTCTAATTCGGCATTGCTATGGGAAAAATTTCGTGAACTACGAAGGTCAGCTAAACGCATGATCAAAACCAAAAAGCGTGATTATATAAGGAACCTTGCTAATACGATAAAATCTAATCCGAAACAATTTTGGAAATTTTTCAAATCGAAATCAAATAAATCAACATTACCTGATACCATGACCCTAGCTGAATCGACATTTAAATCATCAAGTGATAAAGCGGATGCTTTAAACAAATTCTTTGCCTCTGTGTTTCTTCCTCGTCCTCAAAACCCATGTTTCCCTCCATCCAACACTGTTCCTGTAACTCCAACTGAGTTTTCTGATGTTTCGGTTGAAGAAGTTTGTCGTCTGCTAAATAATCTATCCACATCGAAAGCTACGGGTCCAGACGGGATTTCGGCAAGGTTATTAAAGGAGTGTTCGGAAGTCCTTGCTCCGTCTCTTACTGCATTATTTAATAAATACATTGCTCTCGGCAAGGCTCCTGCAGATTGGAAGTATGCAAACATCGTTCCCGTTCCCAAAAACAACAAAACTCATATTGTCAGTAATTATCGTCCAATTTCATTATTATCTCTCGTGTCTAAAGCTCTTGAGCATGTGGTCCATAACCGAGTCTTATATATTGTTAAACCTCTTCTTTATGACCAACAACACGGCTTTCGTTCGGGAAAATCTTGTATTACTCAGCTTCTTGACGTTGTTTACAACATTGGCAAGGCGTTAGATTGTGGTAAAGAAATGGACATGATCTATTTAGATTTTTCCAAAGCTTTCGATTCGGTACCTCACGATAAACTTATTTTTAAACTCTCCCAATTTGGTATTACTGGGCCGCTCTTAGACTGGTTTTCTGACTATCTGTCTGCACGTAAACAGCGCGTGGTAGTTGATGGTTTCTCATCAAGTTACCTCGATGTAACATCTGGTGTTCCTCAAGGCAGTATTGTTGGCCCATTGCTTTTCTTGATCTACGTTAACGACCTTCCTGACGCAGCAAAACACAGCAAAGTACCAATGTTTGCCGACGACAGTAAATGCTATAAAATCATAAACAATCCACACGACTCTAATCTCCTCCAATCAGATCTTCAAGCCCTGTGTCTTTGGTCTTCTACGTCGAAGTTAAAGTTCAACTTGAAGAAATGTTCTGGAATACGATTTTCACGGAAACGTTGTATTGAGTCTCCCGATTACTTTTTATGCTCCAGTCAGATCCCTTTTCAATCAACTCAAAAGGATCTTGGTATACTTATTACGAATAACCTAAAATGGTCGCCTCATATTTCTAACATTGTTTCCAAAGCAAACCGCATGCTTGGATTTCTACGACGTAACTGCACATATTTAACTGATACAAACTGTCGACGCTCTCTCTATTTGACACTTGTTCGTACACACCTGTGCTATGGCAGTGAAATTTGGGCACCCCAAACAACATCTAGGGACCTTCTTTGTCTTGAAAGTGTCCAAAGACGAGCAACCAAATATATCCTTCAAGACTTCAACTCATCTTACACCAACCGTTTAAAGAAACTTAACCTACTGCCTATTTCATACTGGTTCGAAATAAAAGATATTACGTTTTTTTATAAATGCAAAGCTGGTTATTATGACTTAACACTTGAAGACTATATTCCGGTCAATTCTACTAATCATCACACTCGCTTTAGCTCTACTGATTCATACCGACCAAACCGTTGCAGAACATCTTCTTTCCGAAACCTATTTTTCAATAGGATAGTGCCACTTTGGAACAGCCTGCCAGGAGAAATAAAATCCTCTCTCTCTATTCAGTCACTGAAACTTAAACTCTATAATCACTACACTCAAAAAGTTAATGCATGTTTTGATGTTAATAGGCCTAGGACTTGGAAAACGTTTTGCTCTAAATGTCGTTCTTGTTTTACGTCCTGTTGTTCGTAGAAGTGCATGTTCTGAGTTTTTGTACGAATGTAATTATGTGTAATACCGTAAATATGTAACTAGCTATGTATTTTGTTAATTTTATAACCGTTTATAGTATAGTATAGCATAGTATAGCGTAGTATTTTCATGTATGGCAGGACTTAATTTGGGACTTTATTAGTCCTGTTGTCTGTGCCTTCAATTTCTTATTGTAAAACTAATAAAAAAACCTG
>CACRXK020007885.1:0-21862 GCA_902702795.2 Paramuricea clavata
TTCGCACCGACATTTTTCACCAGATTAAATTCATTAAAAGAGATTAACTAAACAGATACCGACCACATGTGGTGAGCTCGCTATTTCCCATAATTTAAAAGAATTCAACTTAAAAATAGGCATTAGTATGGGGAGAATCATTTACATTTTAATCTTTGCAGCAACATTAATACTACCGAAGGTCTCGAGCAATTTTCACAATTTAGGAAGCAAATTTTTTTTCAAAAACCCAATGCCATATAAACCATAGTCCATATTAAATTAAAGTCAATTACATGATCTTTCAGACACATCATTTAAACCAAATCATCAATTAATTCAAACATCTACATTTGCAAGTTCAATTAAGATAATGTAAATACACTTGCAGTTAATATATTACACATGCAGTTTCTACTATGACAATGGTCAAAACACAAATATTCAATATTTTTTAAATTTTGGCATATTGCCATCACGACATTCATCACCCCCCGCCGTTCAAAATGGTGTTGTTTAACATTTTACATAGATTATCATACACCTTAAAATAGGTTGTCTATGTTGAGGTCTCATACTAAAATTGTCCTGGCGACCAAATGATTTAGATGTGCAGTTTTTGCACTATTTCTTTGACAGTGTAATACGAGATTACACACTCAACTTCCATCCAAAATAGCTGTCTATGTTGAGATCTCATTCATACGTTACCTATTCTATAGGAATTTTTTATTTTAACATATATGGCGTAGAATTTTACGCTGGTTATAAACATACTAAAATTATCCTAGGGACCGAATGATTTCTATGCGTTTTTGTGCTATTTCTACGAAGGTATAATACGAGATTACGCACTCAACTTCCATGCAAAATGGCTGTCTATGTTGAGGTCTCCTTCATATGTTACCTATTCTATAGGAATTTTTGATTTTAACATATATGGCGTAGAATTTTATGCTGGTTATAAACATACTAAAATTACCCTGGGGACCGAATGATTTCTATGTGTTTTTGCGCTATTTCTTTTCTAGTATAATACGAGATTACGCACTCAACGTCCATGGAAAATGGCTGTCTATGTTGAGGTCTCACTCATACGTTACCTATTCTATAGGAATGTTTTATTCCAACCTGACTTTGTAAAATGAAAATAAATTATTCAATGAAATACTTTGAATACAAGTCGATTCACCCCAAGTCATTTCGCCCCAAGTGGCTAAGTCGATTCGTCCCAACGTTTCGTTGACAAAGAATTTCAAATGATGGATATGTTAAAAATATAGACAAGAATACTGAATACACAGACATATAAATGTTGTCATTATCACTGACTCACTGAGTAACTGACGAATGAATCTCAATTGCAAATTACTACCTTATTTAGGCAATTAGGCGTAAAAAAAATACCTGTGGTTCCACTTCCCGACCGACCCTATTTTTTTCTGCCCACCCTATTATTTTTTCAACGTGATTGATTGTGCGACCCTATTTTCTCCGGGTAGTTGCGGGCTGCTGCCAAAATAGCGTCTGTTGTCACACTAATTATTGAAAAAAACATGAAAAAAAATATATTTCCGACCTACCGACCCTAATTTTTTTGCAATATGAAACCGGAACCACAGGTATTTTTTTATGCCTTACGAATGTGTGTCATGTACACAGTCAGAGGAGGTTGGAAGCCCTTCCAGGCATGCAATGTAACTGATTAATATTATTGATTTCCCGGGACCCGCCGTCATTGTTCGACTAGCTCTCGTCATGTTCACTATTCAATTAGGGACCGGTCATTATTTATGGCAGGGGGGAGGGAAAAATGGGGGGGGGGCATATGTATAAATAAATGACTCGAAGAGGGGGCTATTAAATTTTTTCAAGAAAATGAGGGGGGGGTTGCAATTAGATTTGAAGGAATTTGCTTTGGTGTAAATAGGTAATGGGACAAGTACTGGTGTGAGACATTGTGTAACCTAAATAATTATAGGACCAGTATTCAAATTTATTGTTATTTACTTCAACTTCAATAGTATGAACTGCATATACGTGATGAATTATGGCAATAACGATTATAGGAACTGAGGAGGGGTGAATTTGTTAATTAGAAACGATAAGTCGAGAGATAAAGGAGAGAAAAGGAAAGGCAACCCTGTACGCGTTTCGACCTAACAGTCTTCTTCAGCAGGGTTTTTTAAGAGGGGTGCAGGTAGAATTTGCAGAGGAGAATGAAGGAGAGGTTAGGAGTTAGGATAAGCAATGGCACAGTAACAGAAAGGAAAGATGGAAAGATAGTGAGAAATGAAAAAACTACTACATGTTAAAAGAAAGGTTATCCTACCAAATGTCTTGTTATTGCGCGACATTCCAACACCACGCACCTTGCTGTTCATCTTTTGTTTAGTTTGATGAAAAGAGTAATGATACAGTCCTTTCAATTTTAGCTAACTCAATAGTATAGTGAGTATGAATGATGTGATGGTAGTGGTGGGGTAGGATTTATATCATAGTGTGATCATGTGACTAAGGTGATTGCATCCTAATATGGTGAAGGGAGCTAATTAGACAGGGATGGGGAGGTATCGCAATAAGAGGTGATTAGTGATAAATAATAAAATAAATAAATAATTAGATAAATAATTACCCCTTTACAGGGTTTATTGTTATAGATTTATGAGTATACATTAACCCCCAAAAAACTAAATATGTACATATATAACAAAGCCAAACAAGGATGATAATTGGATGATAAATGGAATGATATTATATGTCCAATCGTTATCTATAGTAGGTCTTAATTTGTCACGTGGAGTACTCAAGTTATCCATCATTATATTTACAAAGTATACTATTAAAACATGACAAGTATGTTTCGTGTTACTTGTACAAGGAACCAATGGTTATATGAAAATAAATGGGGACTGGGATTATGTTGGTGCATTATTAAATAGCTGGTCATAACTGAAAAATTCTATATAGGACGCGTATGACGCCTAAGGTATAAAATGCATGTAGACATGCATAGAGGATTTGAATTAGGTATAGGAATTGTAACTATTGCTATTAGCCATCAAAACATATTAGGTACATGCATGTCCAAAAACATCAGGCTCTGTTTTAATAGTCCAACTGTATGTAATTAAAAAGGTTGACCAACTATGCAGCGATGACGAGTCTATTCGAGTGGTTTCATATAGATGTTATCGTAGGAAATGCCACAGTCAAGTAATGGTATGAAAAATTGGCTATTGACGTCAATGTTAATCCTTTTCAAGTGCCAACCAGGACGATTAATTCTTTATAGTATGTGGACAACAATGTCTGCTTGATGGTAAGATATCAACAGCTGGTATTATAAGTTGTTGTAAATATGGTTTTCAAAACTCGGTGTTTCTATTGCTTTAATATGACCAAATTATCCAGTATTTCCACGACCAATGACGAAACTCCAAAATCTGTGTCTCACCATATCGAACCCGCTGTCATAGTGGTGTTAGTATGGCATTAAATTTCATTAGTGCTAATTATTTGATAGCTTAGAGTGCACTATGTGTTTTGGTGTAAATAGGTAATGGGACAAGTACTGGTGTGAGACATTGTGTACCTAAATAATTATAGGACCAGTATTCAAATTTATTGT
The DNA here is from genome assembly GCA_902702795.2 of Paramuricea clavata. Lineage (NCBI taxonomy): Eukaryota > Metazoa > Cnidaria > Anthozoa > Malacalcyonacea > Plexauridae > Paramuricea > Paramuricea clavata. Next base: position 3,611 of record CACRXK020007885.1, read on the forward strand.
TAATTACTTGAACTTAAATAGTATGAACTGCATATACGTGATGAATTAAGGCAATAACGATTAAGAAAGGGAGGTCACAACGTGTTGGTTCAACCGTCACTAGGAATATGTCCAGCCCTAATATTACCACCCCAAACCCCTTCACAACTAACAGGAGGAATAATATTAACACAACCCTGACTAACGTAACTAGTTCTAACCTGGAGGATTTTCTCTCACGTATGCATCTCCCCAGCTATCACCTAAACACGAAAAACGAGATGAAGCCCCGCTAACTAACAAGCTAACCAAAACCAAATTGCGCAAATATTTGAAAACTAAAAGGAATAATAATAATTACCGATTTACAAGTAAAGGTACAATTCTCTCTGAAATTAAAATGAAACGTATCAAAGATAGTGTGGTGAATTTATCCAACCCACCATTCAAATTTTATCTAAAGGTCTTAAATTCATACCCACACCACAACCAACTAATAGGGAGATTGTATACAAGTCCTATCAGACCTTTCGACGAAAGATGCACTTAAGATATTTCTTCAAAGAATCTACTAACAATGATACTCCCTCCCATCCGTTTAAATTAAAAAGTGACTTACACCTCCGCTTCCTGACAATGAGAACCTCCTAGAGTTTATTTCCCTAGTTTATCAAGAAATACTCTCGCACCCCAATACCCCCACTAACAAACATAAAAACTATTCGAGAGAAGAAATATCTGCACTAAAAGATTTGCAGAAAAACGATAACTTGATTGTTAAACCAGCAGATAAAGGTGGGGCCATTGTCATCTGGCCAAGAGATGACTACCTACGTGAGGCCTCTAAACAACTTGCTAACACTACCCATTACAACCATATTTTAATGAATCCCATCCCTGAACTAATAACTAGAATACAACAATTTGTTCGAAATAATCATAAATTAGGTCAATTTGATTACACAACATATAAATTCCTAATGCCCCCTACACCTACTAAAACTCCCACCCTATACTTACTACCCAAAATTCATAAAGCTGGCAACCCGGGTAGACCTATCATCTCTGGGTGTGATGGACCCACTGTCAGATTATCGAAATATGCGGACCACTTCCTCAAACCCTTAGTTAGCAATATCCCATCATTTGTTAAAGATTCAACGGATTTCCTTAGACGTATATTTAAACTTGACCATAATCTTCCTACTGACATTATTCTTCTTACAATAGATGTTAGATCTCTGTACACTAATCCATTTGGTTGTAATTGCGACTAAATCATGGTCACTGATGTGAAATAGTCTGGATTTATCTTGTCTTCTATGTGCTGTATGCAAATCAGTTTTTACTGATTGCAGAGATAAATTGACAATGAATTATTACATCAGCTATCTTGATGTGGTTAAATACATTTAAGCAAGGTTAACGGCAAATGTATTATGCAGGCCACATCCACTGAGGGGAGTCTGTGACGTCATATCGATTAAAGGGGGTTGTTTCGCGCCTTGTGATCAGTGCTTCGGTCTGGGTATTCATTCTGCCATTGTATGCGCCTAGCTGTAGCAAGTTTAGCGCTTAGATACCTTTTCCCTACCCACCCACCCATGTTTATTCTAGAGGATTTATCTGGTAGTATGTCATTTTATTTTATATAATTTTTAATCTCACATAAAATAGGATGTATAGACCACTATACATTATATTTCGTTTCCACTGACTTGTCAGTGTGACTGGTGCCGGAGGTATGCCTTGGCAGAATGTCCAGAATTGTCATGGCTATCTCCTTTTGCTGCTAATATTACTGATTGTTTCTCTCATTGCTACGCAGCTGCTATGGCAATACTTTGTGCCATCAAATCTAGTTACAGCCTTGGACCACAAACGGCACCTGCATGGCTCCAAATACTAATATTAATTCTCTGCCGTTAAACATGGTTACAATCGCCCAGACCAAATGGAAACCTGATTTTAGAGTTATATATGAAAATACCCTTCTTTTTAATTATAATTTTCTACTAATATATATTTCTGGTCGACGTTAATATCTTGTCAGCTCCATAATCTTATTTAATTAATAATTAACATTAGAACGCCTGGGTATCCCCATTTGTCGAGTAAAAATGAAAATGGAGGGGGGTCAAAGAAAAATATTCTAATATGTAGGGGAGGGGTCATCATTAAATTTCTGCTCTTTTAAGGGGGGGCTTTCAATTTTAAAAATTTAGAAAACAAAAAATTTCCCTCCCCCTTCCATAAATAATGACCGGTCCCTTTACAAGGAGCGGTATTCTAAAGTACAAATTGAAAATGAATCATGGCGACTACCGCAGAACCTTTATCAGCTCTTTAACAACGATATTAGAATAACTCTTTTAAATCCCAAGTGCTTTCTATCATTTTGCTTAAATTCTGGAATAATTACGACCACTCTCATTGATGGAAAACTCAATTTAAACTCTAATTTAAAAACAAAATCCAACATAGGATCATTATTTTCCGGTGCCCAATTGGATTTGCTTTTAAAATATCTTAGTCTTATCAAATTTCATTATCATTAGCTTTGTAAAAAAAAACACTTAAGCTTAAGAGAGCTTGCCTGTAAGAATCACAGAATGTGTGGCAGATATGAAAAACTGAAAGTTCTTCAATTTCCCTCGATTTTATATATATTGTAGACCTATCCAATCCCACACATTTACTGAAGATTCAGCCATCAAACAAAAAATGAAGAAAAGTTAGAGCACTTCAAAAATCGAACCAAAAATGACGCAAAATGTCCAAGAAATTACGCTATATAAAGCAGTCAACATCATGTGCTGTGCTGAGCGCGCATTATAAGTTTTTGCTCTGCTGTTACAATATATGTCTTTAGAATATATGGAACTTTCTCGTTATATCTTTCCTCCATAAATCGAAACTTATTGATTTGGTTATTTTAGATCAAAGATGGTTGAAATTTCCGGGTTTTCCAAACTAGCCAAAGTACATCTTGTGAATCGCCTATTTAAATATGGTCCTACTTTCTTTATCAATGTACATATGCATAATTTGTTAGGGCTAGGATTTAGTCATTCGACGACGATTTCAGATGTTTGGGATTCTTTTGTGTCTTGGCGAAATTTGCACTTTAAACATGTACAATATTAGCGTAATGGGCAATTCCAGCTATAGACTAAATTTTGATTTGGGCAAGAAAAACAAAATCCATCAGCACAGCTAGAAAGAGCATGTTAAAATTAGTAAAATCACAAAGTTTGGTTGCAAAATGTTGTAAAATGAGGCAAATATAGCCCTGCGAAAGTTGCAAATTTTGTATTAATTTGTTCGCAATAGACCATTATTTTGCGTAATAGACTAAATTTTGATCTAAACAAGTCTAGGCAAAAATTTCATCCCAGCTTGAAAGAGCATCACAAAATTAGTGACATTCCAAAGTTTCGTTGCGAAATGTTGTAAAATGCGGAAAATATAGCCTTGCGAAGTTTGCAATTTTCAGTTATTAGGCAAGATAGATAACCGACTTTTTTACGTTTGGAACATTTGAAAGCACAACACTGAGGACCTCTAACTTTTCCCATTGCTGTGAAATTTGCTGAGTTTAACTCAACTTAATTACAATTGGTGCCAAAATGGTAAAAACTCTTTGCCACAGGTCTCCAAAAATGTTTTTAAAATTGAACATGTTTTTTGAATTATATTTACAGTAACCACTAAACTCAAAAGGCTAATATTGAGAGTTTATCATGTTTTTAATTCCTGAGAGTACTTGCACAGGGTTCGTAGCGGTCTTTGAAATCCTGGAAAGTCTTTAAATTGGATGCAGGTCTTTGAAGTCTTTGAAAAGTCTTTACATTGTGTGAAAAAGCGAAGAAAGTCTTTAAAAGCCTTTAAATTCTTTAGTGACGAATTGATTATACGATTTCTTAGTTAATAAAATAGCTTGATTGAATCAAGATTTTCGCAAATATCGACGAAAATGCGCATTTTAGGATGTGATTTGATGGGAATAATTACTGGATAAAAATGGTGCTTACAGTCGCAATTTTTCGACAGCTGATTGTTCTCAAAGGTCTTTGAAAAGTCTTTGAAAATAGACGTGTTACGAAAGTATTAAAAATAATATAAAAATAGTTCAATTTGCACCCCAGGTAACTATAAAATACTAGTTACGTCGAATGGAGAGATAATGAGCATTTTTGACGAAAAATAAACAGATAAAGTATATCTCATTTCGGACGTGCGTAAAATGTCAATTATCTGTCCATTAGGCAAGATAGATAACTCGTCAATTTGTCAAAGATGGACGATAACCTTGCATGGTGGCATTGGTGGGCCGTTGTGTTTACATAATTCAAAGTCCAAGGCTGGTTCTTCTCTGACATGAAAATGTGCATGCTTAGGGCCTTTCTGTCAATCATTCTTAGGTATATTTCGCGCGGTTGAGTAATGAAAACATTACGTCATCAAGGTCTTGGTTCAATAAAATTGTAAGTAAATTTAGTTTAGTAGGTATAGTAAGGTTCACATAGAGATAAGTTGAAGTTTTTACTATGATATTTCAATAAGTATTTTAAGTTGTGAACATATTTTAACATTGATCGATTGAACAGCGAACCAACTCGACAAGTGCGACAACGCCTTAAATAAACAGAATGTGAGAGCTGGAACGAGCTAGCAACGCCAACCCACACTTTTAAAACTCAACGTTGATTGGCTACATACAAATCACACCACTTGCTACATCACGTGTACAAAGATTCCTCAACCGTTAGTATAAAAGTGCGTGCACAACCGAAATTCGTCAGTGGATAATTTCTCAGTGGACTGATCAGTAAAGTGAAGTAAAGTGAAGACTGATGAGCAAAGTGAAATGAAGTGAACTTTAGGAAACTACTACGAGATCGAAGACGAACATTATATTAAGAACTGATACTTATTTAAGATTGTTGTAACGATTCGCTACACTACTTAAATAAAGCCTCGTAACAGACGGAAAAAGTCTTTAAAAGTCTTTGAATATTTTTGGTCTTGGAGACTACGAACCCTGTTGCAAATTTCGTTTATTTTTTAAGAAAAGTTTAATATTGTGCATTTGATATGAGTCAAAGAATTGGAAAGCACTATTACACAAAGTCAAAAGTAGTATTTTATTATAACAATAGAATTATTCATACAATAATGAATGTAACTATATTTAAGATTATAAAATTTACTGTGCATCAAGCAGATTATTTCACTGATCTTATACAATAATGCAAGAAATAATGTGTGTCATTACAAAACAGGTTTTCCCATATTAAAGCAGTTCTAAAATACAAATTACTGTATTAACGCAGTGACCTATTACAGTAATTTGGCAGTTTGGTTGCTTGAATTAAAAGGAAAAGGTCTTGTACTCACAGGACTCAATAGAAAGAAATATTTCTTAACATCAATTAAAGATAGTTTGAAGCATATTCATACCATTGGATTATCAACTATATTTCCTAAAAAATAGCAATTACGTTATAAAATATATATATTGCCTGCGAATATAAAGTTGCAATTGTTCTCTAGCTTCTAATAGATTTTAATCATGATGTGATTCCATGGAACGTAAAATAATACATGATATGTTGTATGTAAATAAATATACACATACTAAGAAGTAAGAATCATTTTTGTTTTGGTTTATTTCATGTTTTGTATTGACTATTTTTGCCATAATTGATAAACTGTGACTAAAATGTTTTGCAATGTTGCTGTCTTTCACAAATACATTTACAATTTTGCCATGAAGCAATGGTGATACTAGCTGAAAATGTCTTATTTGGAATTGGTGGAACTATATTTATATATGAATATGCATCAAAATCTTAATTCCACACACAACTGAACATGATATATTTAACAGCAAAATATTGAAAAATCGCAATGGTTTGTCCATACTTGTCATATGGCCGCCCTTCATACGGGTCGACAAATATTGATATTTTTAGAAAAAATAATTAAAATTTGCCTTCCCCTTATTCACAATATGAAGCTCCAACGATCTGGCATCGTTGACAACAATTAAGTTCCACACTTAAAACCCCAAAATTGACTGCATAAAAGAGGATTTATGGTCAACTTTGTCCATTTCCGGAATACAAAATGTACAAATTATCGGCTCCGTGGGAACGACCAATATGGCCGCCTCGCGTAAAATGCGACTGCGATCAGGCTTCAATTTTCGCCCGGCGACAGGGTGGGATGCGTTATCTAGTGTATATGAGATATCTATGGGAAAAATCCTTATTATCAACACAGTGATCATTTGGACATAAAATCTTTCCCAAATGTACCGCTCGTTGGGCCAGCCTTTCAATTTCATTTAGCATAGTACAGCAATTTCCTCATTTGCATCCTCATGTCCGCCATGCTTGTTACAAATTCTGCCAGGCATTTCGTTTCCCGTGTCCACCCCAAGCACCCCCGCGCGCTCGCTCATCTTAGCCATTGATCTATATAAAAAAAATTGTGGTGTTGCTATTTTTAGTACGTTATTTGCGCCTGTGTACGAGACTGGGAAGCGCGGTAGTTGCCTTCATTGGTTGCTACTGTCGTTGTCTTTTGAGACGTGTTTGTATCTATCTCTCTGGGCACGGAGATCGCCTTCATTGGTGTTGTCGTCGTTGTTTTTTGAGTTGTGTTAGTGCTCTTGTCTGTCAATGTTTTCAAACTTCGGCCTTTTTGACTGTTGTTTATGATGTTTTAATGGTGTCATTTCGCTGTTATGTCATGTGGCTTGTAATTTTGTTTTGTTTTGTTTCGTTTCGTTTTGTTTTGTTTTGTTTTGTTTTGTTTTGTTTTGTTTTGTTTTGTTTTGTTTTGTTTTGTTTTGTTTTGTTTTGTTTTGTTTTGTTTTGTTTGTGTTATTAATAGGCGCAGTGGTCTTCTTTATTGGTGTACTGCTGTGCCTTCCTTTTTGAATTAATGTTGGCCTGCGGTTTGTTCAAACTCAGTTAACATCATTCCCGTCCATCCACTATCATAGGGCTAGGGATCCCTAGACATGAAGATGCTTAGCATCTGATTGTTCTGGTTTTCATGTTTACCTCGTGGCACGGGGGAGAGGATTGTACTCTCTGTTGGTTTGCTTGCTGTGTAGCAACCCCTTAGGTGCGGCGATTTCTCTGACTCGGGTTCCAATGCACCGTCGGGACCAGATCAGCAATGATCAAAGCCTTTCGTCGTTCAACTCAAAATGAAACTAATGGACGACTTGCGCTTTACACTAAATTTTATTCTAAGTAAGAACAACGAAATCTATCACCACAGTTGGAAAGAGCGTCTTGGAATTAGTAATATTACAAAGTTTGGTTGCGAAAAGTTGTAAAATACGGAAAATATAGCCCTTCAAAGTTGGCAAATTTGTATACTTTTGTATTACGTGCATGAATTAGTAACTAAAGCCCCGTTTACACTACGCTCAATTTTTTGTACGGTACGGATAAAATTGGTACCCGTACAACTTTTTTGGTTCTTGGACTACTTATTTAGGTAGTCCAAGAACCAAAAAAGTGGTACGGTACCAAAAATCGAGCGTAGTGTAAACGGTGCTTAATTTTGCTAGGTTTTTGAAACCAAAATAGTGGTACGGATACCAATTTTACCCGTGCCGTACCAAAAATCGAGCGTAGTGTAAACGGGGCTTAAATTAGTTACCAATTTCGCACGTAATAGAAATGTATACAAATTTGCCAAATTCGCCGGGCTATATTTTCCGTATTTTACAAAATTTCGCAACCAAACTTTGCAGTTTTTCTAATTTTGATAACTTCTTTCCGAAAATATCCTTTGTTATTCCCAGATTAAAAATTTTTCTAAAGCGCAAGTCGTCCATTCCATGATATGCTGGGAAATTAGTGATTAAATGTCCCTCATCTTGGGAAGGTTTTCCCTAGGCTTTCGGGGACTATTTTCCCTCATATCATAGTATTACTTATACACGGTATTATTTCTTATACAAGAAATACTGGATTCTGATTGGATAATTGCCGCTCGCGCATGCCCAGTGTGGCCATTTAAGAATGTTTTGGTCATCCCATTCTCGATTCGCATGACTAAAATCCTCGCTTATAGCCTACAATACAGCTAGCTGCTTACAACGGCAAAAATCACAATAAATACACTGTCGATGATTTTAAATCTTAAATAATCATATTATCCCCGAGCCGACGGCGCGAAGCGCCGTGCGAGGGTACTAATTCCCCCCGGATTCTGTGCCCCGGCTATTTACACCCGGGGAAACGAAAACATTTATTTTCATTACCGTCCTGTACGAATTAAATTTGTTTCATTTCAAAGTGCGAGTAATAAGTTGAAGCTCGAGTTAGAAGTTTTATATAAATATCGGCATAAACCATGAAGCAGTTCATTTCAATTCACATTTAAAAACGCTTTACGTAGAGTTTCGTTTTGAATTTTACATTAACGTAAAGCCTATAGAACCCAAAATATTATACCTACTTTTTGTATTTTAGAAATTGATAGTTCTGTGTTTAAAAGTGTTCAAATGTCATCTATTTTTTCCCGGTTTGTACAAAAAATTAAAAAAACAATTATCGTGTTGCCCATGACTAACATGACGTGGGCAACGCGAGCCTGCGTTCAGTGTTGGCGTAATTACGAATACTTCATGTTGAAACAATGTTTGGAAAATATAGGCGAGGGGTTGTTGCATGTATGTATTTCTAGTAATGATATATTTTAGCTTTTGATATCATATAAAGCAAAATAAACCGCCCGAAAATAGAAACTAACAACATAAGGCGAGTCTTATACGAGAATTTTCAGAAAACACTTATTACCCTACTACAGAAATTTGTGCACAGGGTAGATGGGAAATTGGATAATACCATTGAATTCGCCTTAAAAATCGGTACCTTTTCATAATAAACACTTCTAGACAATTTAATAAAGAAAAATTTTCGCTCGAAACATTTAGCATGACCAAGGTCATTTGAGCTGGCTTCGCCACTGATCAAAACCCTAGCATGGATTCCCTACAATTAAAATACTCTTTAAAATTCATAAACCTTGTGGCAATCATGTCGGCCATAATATGTCACGTGGAGTGACTTTATATCTGATAAAAGTCATCTTCATTAGTATTCTTTATATAATTCTTCATCTTTATTAGTGCGATCATATAATTGTTCATCTTAATTAGTATTCTTTTGTAGTCGTATTTTAAGCTATTCAAAACACTCGAACTCGCGTTTTATCATATTTAATACGTTCGGCTGCGCCTCGCGTTTTAAATATGATAAAACACTCTTTCTCGTGCTTTAAATAGTACTTAAAGCACCAGTATATTTTTTGGACGCATGAAACTAACATCAAAACAAGTACATTAGCTCAAAATGTCAAATTTCTTTTTCCAATTTTCAGGTGGTGTATTACCTACTTTTTTACTTTTCGATACGAACATTGACACCCACCAATAGAGGTAAAAGATATGGACCATCTAAAAACTTTTAATTATATAATTAACCCCATGCTCCTTAATGGACAGATGGATGTCGCGATCTATCCAGTTAACTAGTTTTTATATGTCTTTGTTTCAGATCAATCAAGAAAAACAGGGTTAATTAAAAAGGTAATTCAATGGCTTCCAAAAAGATCATAGCCAAATACGAAAAGTGTTTACAACTTTGTGTTTCAAATCACGATCCGTTAGGAGTAGCAATATACAACGATTATTTGGGTGATTCGTATGCTAATTTAGGAGAGAATAGAATAGCCATTCAGAATTATGAGAAAAGTTTACAAATTTACGCGGAAATTGGCCATTGGTCGGGAATGTTAGGAAGCAATACAAAGTTAGGCAATACCTGTTATAGTCTAGCACAATACCAAGAAGCTATAACATATTACAAAAAAAGTTTAGAAATAAGCACGAGAATTGATGTTGGATTAGAAGTGGCAAATACCAATTGTAGATTATGCGCTGCCTATCGATGCATAGCAAATTATAAAGAAGCTATTACCTATGGCAAAAAAGGTTTAGACATAAGCACAGCTATTGGCAACCAGTCAGGAATCGCAAGTAGCAGTACCAATTTGGGCAATGTCTATCTCGGGTTAGGAGAATATCAGAAGGCCATTGACTATTACAAAAAAGGTTTAGAAATAAGCACTGCTATTGGCGATCGGTCAGGAATAGCAAGTAACAGTGGCAATTTGGGCAATGCCTATCTCGATTTAGGAGAATATCAGAAGGCCATTGACTATTTCAAAAAAGATTTTGAAATAAGCACTGCTATTAGCGATCGCTCAGGAATAGCAAGAAACAATGGCAATTTTGGCAATGCCTATCTCAGTTTAGGAGAATACCAGAAGGCCATTTACTATTACAAGAAAGATTTAGAAATAAGCACTGCCATTGGCGATCGGCCAGGAATAGCAAGAGGGAATGGCAATTTGGGCAATGCCTATCTCAGTTAAGGACAATATCAGAAGGCCATTGACTATTACAAAAAAGGTTTAGAAATGAGCACTGCTATTGGCGATCGGTCAGGAATAGCAAGTAACAATGGCAATTTGGGCAATGCCTATCTCAGTTTAGGAGAATATCAGAAGGCGATTGACTATTACAAAAAAGGTTTAGAAATGAGCACTGCTATTGGCGATCGGTCAGGAATAGCAAATAACAATGGCAATTTGGGCAATGCCTATCTCAGATTAGGAGAATATCAGAAGGCCATTGATTATTTCAAAAAAGGTTCAGAAATAAGCACTGCTATTGGCGGTCGGTCTGGAATAGCAATAAGCAATTGCAATTTGGGCAATGCCTATCTCGATTTAGGAGAATATCAGAAGGCCATTGACTATTGCAAAAAAGGTTTAGAAATGAGCACTGCTATTGGCGATCGGTCAGGAATAGCAAGTAACAATGGCAATTTGGGCAATGCCTATTTCAGTTTAGGAGAATGTCAGAAGGCCATTGATTATTACGAAAAAGGTTTAGAAATGAGCACTGCTATTGGCGATCAGTCAGGAATAGCAAATAGCAATTGCAGTGTGGGCAATGTCTATCTCAGGTTAGGAGAATATCAGAAGGCTATTGACTATTACAAAAAAGGTTTAGAAATAAGCACTGCTATTGGCGATCGGTCGGAAATAGCAAGTACCAATGGCAATTTGGGCAATGCCTATCTCGATTTAGGAGAATATCAGAAGGCCATTGACTATTTCAAAAAAGGTTCAGAAATAAGCACTGCTATTGGCGATCAGTCAAGAATAGCAAGTAGCAATGGCAATTTGGGCAATGCTTATCTTCGTTTAGGACAATATCAGAAGGCCATTGACTATTACAAAAAAGGTTTAGAAATAAGCACTGCTATTGGCGATCGGTCAAGAATAGCAAATAACAATGGCAATTTGGGCAATGCCTATCTCAGTTTAGGAGAATATCAGAAGGCCATTGACTATTACAAAAACGGTTTAGAAATAAGCACTGCTATTGGCAATCGGTCAGGAATAGCAAGTAAGAAATGCAATTTGGGCAATGCCTATCTCAGCTTAGGAGAATACCAGAAGGCCATTGACTATTACAAAGAAGGTTTAGAAATAAGCACTGCTATTGGCGATCGGTCTGAAATAGCAAGAAGCAATTGCAATTTGGGCAATGCCTATGTCAGTTTAGGAGAATATCAGAAGGCCATTGACTATTACAAAGAAGGTTTTGAAATAAGCACTGCTATTGGCTATCGGTCAGGAATAGCAAGAAACACTAGCAGTTTGGGCAATGCCTATCGATTTTTAGGAGAATATCACAAGGCCATTGACTATTACAAAAAAGGTTTGGAACTGAGCACTGCTATTGGCGATCGATCAGGGATAGCAAGTGACAATGGCTATTTGGGCGATGCCTATCTCAATTTAGGAGAATATCAGAAGGCCATTGACTATTACAAAAAAGGTTTAGAAATAAGCACTGCTATTGGCCGTCGGTCAAGAATAGCAAGTAACCTCAGCAATTTAGGAAATGCGCATCGATGTCTCGGAGAGTACGAAGTTGCAACATCGCACTTAATGAAATCAATTAGTTTCTTCGATAGAATCTTTTTAGATTTTGTTCCGGATCAAAATAAGCTATCGTTCACGAAGCAATATTTCATTTCTCATACATCTTTAATGAGTTGTTTCCTTTCCTTTGAACGTATTGAAGCCGCATTATTGGTCATTGACCTTGGTAGGGCTAAAGAGCTCCATTGCTGCGTTGAAAAACATAAGAGTTCTTTGAACAAAGGCATGTTCGATTATGCACGTGGGATATGGAATAGAATAGGGGCCAGAGAAGAGCGAAGAGAAATCGAAAAAATTAAAACATTTCCCCAGCTTGGAAACGATGATACCTCTATTTTAGTATTTGCTTTTGATTTGAAAGATTCTCTTAATGTTTGGGTTTTAAATGGTGAAGTTATTTTTAGAAAATTAGATGCATGTTTGGAAACATTGGAGTGTCTAATTATGGAACTTCTTGGGAGGCTAAAAGTTGGTGTTGATCGGAATTCTTCGTTTTGCAAGCCTGATCCAGTTTTTGATACTCATAATCAAATGATTTTTCCATTCGAAATTCGAAAACAAAAGCCGCCACTCTCTAAAAATGCGCTTCAAAATACTGCTTGCTATGGTCATTTGAGTAAGCGAGAAATTTTGGAAATATTGTTCAAACTTTTAGTTGATCCTGTGAAAAATCTCGTTAACGGCAATAGGCTCGTTGTTGTCCCTGACCCGCAATTGTTTTTTACACCGTTTTCAGCATTAATTGATGAAAATGGCTCTTTTTTATCCAACAGTTACAGCGTTCAAATTACACCTTCATTGCATACCCTAATATGTACCATGGAACAATCATGTGACTCAAACTTTGGTTTTGCGTTGTTTGTTGGTAATCCAACTGTTGGAAAAGTTTCGTTAAACGGAGAAGATTTTACACCGTGTGGTCTTCCTAGTGCCGCTGAAGAAGTGAAATGTCTCTCAAAGCTTTTCCAAGCTACCCCTTTATTGGGACGTGCTGCAACAAAGGAGGTAGTATTGCAACTTCTAAATGGAGCTAGTATAATCCATATCGCGGCCCATGGCGAACCAAATCGAGGTGAAATAATGCTTGCGCCAAACTCGTCCCGGGTGCAACCATGTTTGACTGTTCCCACGCCAGAATCATATCTTCTCACACAGCGAGATATTCTAAATATGTCTGTGCAAGCTCGCTTGGTAGTTTTATGCTGTTGCCATACTGGTCAAGGTGAAATTACTTCAGAAGGTGTCATAGGTATAACTCGAGCATTTCTTGCAGCCGGAGCGCGCTGTGTTCTTGCCACACTATGGCCCATTGACGATAATGCCACAAAAGAGTTTATGGAAAAATTCTATGACGAACTTTGCCAAGAAACATCAGTTTGTGAAGCTTTGAGAAGAACAATGAACCTCTTTCAAAAACACGAAAACGAAGCTTATCGATCTAGTAGAATCTGGGGGCCATTTACCGTCTATGGAGAGGACGCGAAATTCCATAAGGATGAGATTGAGCAAATCAGAGAAAAATCGCATGAGGTGTTTTCTGGTTTTGTAGTGATATAATTTAAGAATGCTTTTAATCTTCAGCAGGCATCATCTGTATCGTTAAAATGTCGTTCTCTTTTTTAGTTGTATTCCAAGCATAAGCTAATATGGTATTACCATGCATGCAGTAGAATGGACTATTGACTGAAAATGCTCCTATTAGGGCCAATTTCTGCACCTTAAATTGTTTCGGGCGATTAAAAGGTTAGACAAGGTATCGAATTTTATTTTGAAATTATATGCGTCTTTGGTTTGATTCAGTTGCTTACTAGTTGTTGTTGGGTGGAAACGTTCTTGTCGCAATTATTCCAAGTTTCTGCAATTGTAACTTTGCGCAAAAATATTAATTAAAGGAATATTATTTTTTAACTTGGGGAGTGTGCTTGCTGTTGGTTAAAATGAGAGTCGTGGAAAACGAAACCGTGTAATTGCCAAAGTTGTTGCTTAACGGGAAAATAGTAAAGGTGTATAATTAGCTTTAGTTTTTAGAGCTGTATTCCCGTTTGTGAAACAGGAGTTCCGTCGTAGTAAAGTTGCGAAGTTGCTGTAGTTGATACTTTGAGGGAAATTGTTGCAGAGATTCTTGTAACGGAGAAGGTGTCGTTGGGAATTATGTGTGAATTGCCAAGCGCATTTGCGATAGCTGGTTGTTTATCTGGTTGGTGTAGTCTTTACATTAGAGGAAATGCAGTTTATCTTTGAGTCTGTTCCTTGTTCGTTGTTGAGAGAAAAGTATAAACCTGTGGTTGTAGGGTATCTACGTTTCCGTAGCAGGAGCTGAAATGTACACGATGTGTAAAAAATTTAATCCGAATTTGACATGTTATTGCACATTAGATATTAAGATTATATGGAGTCTGATTTACTTTCTTCTAGCTTATAAATATCTGACTTTTTGCTGTTATGTGACACCTTCCCATTTTTGTGAATTTGAACAAATTTGAACAAATGCTGGTCGCCTATTTAGAAAACATTTTCCATGCAAATTTAAAATACATTAACCACCAAATTTCATTGTTGAACAGCGAATTGAAATTTAATAGGATTTGGTGATCAACCCACTCCTTAAGCCATCTTTGTTCGAATTTTTAAATTTGAATCTGAAATGAGAATAATTTTAATACTCATGACAATAGCTCTACGAATTCTAATTGGTCATTTTCAATCTCATTGGTACCAAAATTGTGTGATTTAAATTATCAACTCAAGGCCTGATTGAAAGTTTATTAAGTCTGTGAACGTAGTATCTAGCGCGCGATAACATGTCAACTTAGCCTTGGGTTTGTTGTTTAGAGTTGTGGCCCAAATTGCCATAGCTGTCGCTTCATGAGAACACTGTAGGAAAAATAGAGTTTAGCTTTGTTTAACTAATGTCGAAAGTTGATCAGGTGAGTTAAGAATATTTTTGTCTTTTAATTTTAAAACATTTAATTCAATGATTGTCTTAGTGAAGCTCTTTAATAGTCATTCATAAGAAGATGATGATTGTTTAGTCAACCTAAAGTTCTGCGCGATATCTGGCCTGTGGTAAGTATGCATTATTACCAACTATTCTGATATTAACATGGACTTCACTTATTGAGGCCATTAACATGGATTTCACTTATTCAGGCCATTGTTATCAACTATTCTGATATTAACATGGAATCCATGTATTATTGCCAATGATTTGACTACAACATGTTTCACCAATGAGTCAATAGGACATGCAGCCACTCATACATACATAGGTATGTATGAGTGGCTGCATGTCCTATTGACTCATTGGTGAAACATGTTGTAGAAACAACAGCTGACGATTGTTTCATTAAGTTCTTTTTCATGTTCACTAAAAACATTCAATTACATATGTTGGCATTACATATGTTACACATTCAAATATTATGCAGCCCTTTTAGCAAATACCCTGTTTTACTTTTTCCAGTCTGTAATCCCAGGTCCGTAACGGAAATCGAGCCCTCTGATTGGTTGACAAGAGGTACGTATCACACGATAAGGACGCCTCGCACACGTTACGGACCTTTCAAATTTCGCGCCAAAACAAACCGAAGAGTGAAGACAAAAGAGTGAACTCAAAAAACAATCCAAAAAGTTGAAAATCCCTCGCTATGGATACTAAAGTTAGGAAAATAAGCTGAACTGACTTCAATGGATTTAGTGTCAAGTCCGAAATGATTTTTTTTCGACATAAAGGCGAAAAAACAAGTATTTCATTAACGTATAAAGCTCAGCATTAAAGTACAAATACTGGAACCAAGGACTTATCCTCAAACATAAAAAAAATAAAAAATACCTTAAACGGCAGTTTAAGTTGATTTCTAGACTCATTTCAGTCAAATATTTTTTATAAATGCTACATGTCATTGTTGTCGTCAACTACAATTTGTTGCTGCGTGCCGAAAGAACATTTTTGAAGCATATTATCAGGCTAAAACTGTGTTTGAGGAAACATGTCTGGTATAATATTCTTGTGGTTTTGTTGAACTTTTCTTCAGACATACAAAGTAAAAACTTTTATTCGTAAATTAAAGTTTTAAAATCCCAAACGTTTTGCCGATCAAGGCTTCTTCAGTGGGAAAATGGTTAAAAGACTTCCCTTGTGTGTGGTTGTTTGAGCAGTCTGGCCCCATTACCCTCTGCGCATGTCTGGATGCGTCTATACCTTCGTGTTGTACCACATGCGTTTAGTGAGAGCACGCTCATGTGTATAAATACGGAGGTATCATGTATCTAGACGTGTACCAAGCTGCACTGACGAAGCGTTTGAAAACGCTTTATCTTGGCATTGGCATTTTGGTTTGGGCTTTTTAATTAATAAAATAACATTAAAGGAAAATGTACTCATAACTCTCATTTTTTCCAAAGTATAGATAATTTATTGTACAAGTTTGTTCAAACTTAAATTAAAAGATGAAAACAGGTTACATTTGAACGTGTAACTGAATAAATATGTTTATATGTGGGAGACAGAACAGTATTTAGTTCTGTATTTGTAAAACATAAAATTGAACTGTAACCAACATTATTATATAATCTGCAACGTGAATGAACATCGATGATGGCAAGAAGTGTGAAGCAAGCAATATGACAAAAACAGAACGTCTGTAAATACTTTCACCGAATCACTATCTGGAACACAATCCTGAAATAAAGACAGGATGCATTTGAACTTTTAATTATGAAAGCATATTTTTCTACCTTGTGATACTGTTTAGGATCTTGTCTTGTATTTGTGGAAAGTGACGTTGAAATTCAACCACCATTTTGCGACGTAGTGGAACACGGATGAGAGCAAACTTTATAAATACTAAGAATAAAATGCCAACCTTTTGCTCCTGCCTTAACCTGGACGACAGTGCAATACGCATTCTTCACTCGCATGTACCTGGGTGAACAAAGAAATGAGGAGAATGGATTAACACCTATATTTGTCTGATGCCATTCTCGTTCACTAAAGAACTGCCAAACCCTTAATTCCAATCATATTAAACAGACGTAGAGTATTCAAGTTAAAGAGACGAGTAATTTGATATTACATAAATCTGTACGCTCCAGTCGAGGATTAATCCAGGATTGAAAGACTAAATGTGAGTAACTGCTGCGTTCGTTTGAGAAATATAAAACATCTGCCACAAGGATCAAGTGTTGGTTGCTGATTTACACGTTTAAACAACCGAAAACAAATCTTTACTTTATCGAAAGAGTGAAAGGTTTGTAACGGTGTAACAGTTGTGATTGATGGCACTAACTAGATAATCTGTTCTGGTTTGAAATATTGAAGATGAAACTTTTGTTCCCGTAGTCTCAGACGTTACCATATCAGGAGCTGCGAAAGTTTGGAAAAAACATCCTAGTACAGTATCAAAACCGTCTATGAATCCGTAGTTGACTTTTTCTGTTTATGAGAGCTTTTAAAAATATACGGGATGATTGGCCGAGATGAAAACAATAATTCATGTGTATAATGAGTATGTGCACACATGTGTGGTTCAATTGTGGTGTTGTTTGTACACATGAAAAGTAGAAATTTGTCAACGGAAACCGGATATCAGACAAACTAAAATTAAGATTCTGCCAACAATTTACGAAAAGAATTGTTATAGTCCACCAGGTAGTTTAAGAACGTTGAACATTATGAACAGAAATTTGTTCTTCCTAGACATAGGCTTAAATGTTAGAAACATTTCCTAGTAATATATCGTTTAATACTCTAACATTCAATTGACTTCTTTCTTAAATAATGATATACAATAAAGTGTGAGAGATGTTAGAACTTCAATAGCTGAGCAACCTTTAGGATATCTTGCAAAACAAAATGTTGGTAGCATTTTTCTTAAATAATTGTTGCCATCTTCAAAGATGTGTCAACAACGTTCAACCAAAACTTTAGTGTTCCAGTAAAATCTTGTGTACGTTCGGCCACAGAGTAGAGACATACAGAGACGTAACTGACCGTTGTAAACACTGCGGAAGCTTACGTTTTCATGTACCCACTTTTTTTCAGGCGACCGGGCAAAAAATGATCAACTGCGCGTCCTCAACAATCAGATACATGTATCTAGTAACTTGCCGAGCATGCGCACAAAAAAGGTGGGTACACTAGTTACGTCTCTCTATGTCTCTACTCTGTTGTTCGGCCTTCATTCATGTTGCTCTGATACTTTTGAAATATCCCAAGAT
>CACRXK020007886.1:7528-21861 GCA_902702795.2 Paramuricea clavata
ATACCCTTCATGTCACCGCAGCTGTCTAAAAATAGCGCACATTTCCAAAATTAATTTCGTCTCCAGACTCCAAAAAAATACGCGCGCCATCCGCAAAATTTCGAACATTTCTTGTGGCCGAATTTGAAACATTTTATGCCAAGCGTGAAATTATATCAGATTACACTATACTTCTAGCCACGGCGGTCTGTGGCTAAAAAGTATACCTGATTTCAGTATACTTTTTAGCCACGGCGGTCTGTGGCTAAAAATTATACCAGATTTCAGTATACTTTTTAGCCACGGCGGTCTGTGGCTAAAAATTATACCAGATTACACTATAATTTTTAGCCACGGCGGTCTGTGGCTAAAAAGTATACCTGATTTCAGTATACTTTTTAGCCACGGCGGTCTGTGGCTAAAAAATATATCATATTTCACTATACTTTTTAGCCACGGCGGTCTGTGGCTAAAAATTATATCAGATTACACTATACTTCTAGCCACGGCGGTCTGTGGCTAAAAAGTATACCTGATTTCAGTATATTAGCCACGGCGGTCTGTGGCTAAAAATTATACCAGATTACACTATAATTTTTAGCCACGGCGGTCTGTGGCTAAAAAGTATACCTGATTTCAGTATACTTTTTAGCCACGGCGGTTTGTGGCTAAAAAGTATACCTGATTTCAGTATACTTTTTAGCCACGGCGGTCTGTGGCTAAAAATTATATCAGATTTCACTATACTTCTAGCCACGGCGGTCTGTGGCTAAAAAGTATACCTGATTTCAGTATACTTTTTAGCCACGGCGGTCTGTGGCTAAAAATTTTACCAGATTACACTATAATTTTTAGCCACGGCGGTCTGTGGCTAAAAAGTATACCTGATTTCAGTATACTTTTTAGCCACGGCGGTCTGTGGCTAAAAAGTATACCTGATTTCAATATACTTTTTAGCCACGGCGGTCTGTGGCTAAAAAGTATATCAGATTACACTATACTTTTAGCCACGGCGGTCGGTGGCTAAAAAGTATACCTGATTTCAGTATACTTTTTGGCCACGGTGGTCTGTGGCTAAAAGGTATACCTGATTTCAATATACTTTTTAGCCACGGCGGTCTGTGGCTAAAAAGTATACCTGATTTCAATATACTTTTTAGCCACGGCGGGATTGATTTTTGCTCATAAGAGCGTGCTCATGTGATAGCAAAATGGGGTAAGCTTTTTTCGGCGTGGCGTATAGGAGTGTCTTACTGTAATGTGGGTCTTTGGGTGTCGGTTGTTAGCTAAAATTTAAGTCAGTTGTCAGTGCGATATATTGTCAGTAGTCAGTAGTCAGTTAGTACAAAATGCTGACTCATCATTTTTTCATCATTTCTCAGTTTTCAGTTAGGATATTTAACGGTTGTCAGTCAAAAAATCGGGCAAATGTTGGTAGTCTGCTGTTGCAGTCACCCCAATCAGACCCTGGTATAGCCAAGGACCAACCAAGGACCCCTGGAAGGCCCAAGGGTTTTGTGTAACCTGCGAACGGGCATGCAATGCGGGATTGATTTTTGCGTCGTTGTATTTTAATATTTCGTTTTGTTGTTTCAAATATTACTGTATTGATGGCAAGTAAATGCTCTTTTGTATTAAAACATGGGAAATACATTATTTCAAATGCTCAGGGTTGAAGTTGGAGGCGAATTTGATCGGAATGTATCGCTCGAGAACGGTTCAAGAGTCGCTGGTCACATGCTGTTTGGCCCAAGCTCGTGTGGCAAGACAAGTTTGTTGTTCGAATACGCTTTTAACTGTGCTGAAAAGGGGGACTATGTGCTCTTCATTGCACCTAAACCATTAATGAAGCTGCCATTGTTTGTAAATGAAAGGAAGCAGCCGGATGCAGTGGTTTTGAAACGTATAAATATGGTGTATTTGGCAAATTGTGACGAGTTGACAGATTATTTTGCAAATGTGCACCTGGATAAAGTGCGGAATTCGCCTACAGGGAGAACAAGACATGTCTTGATAGACGATTTTCATTCTTATTTTCGAGAGAAAGGCTCACGGACTGAGGACACTAATCGTTTGGCAAAGTGCATGGCTTATATCATTGATGCTGCTGAATTCTGGTCGAAAAGGTATTAAATTACCCATGGGCGGGCATTGCAAAAAAAACACTCTGATGCATGCTACTTGATTATTTTACTCTGTGTAATGCCAGATGACTTTACTCGTCAAGGGAAGCATTCTTCCCCTTGACAAGTAAAATGGTCTGGTGTTAGACAGAGTAAAATAATAAAGTAGGGCGCATCTGAGCGCATTGCCTCTTAATGGGTTAACATGCTTAAAATACATGCTTCCAGAAAGTTTGTCACTTTGGCTATAGAGCCTCGTTTTCGTGATTGAGACATGGACTTTAACTGATGTCAGATACACGAAAACGAGGCTCTATAGGCCAAAGCGTGTATTAAAATTGATTTTTTGGCACATTAGGCAATCTGGTCAAAAAAGCGAATGTGCGGTTTTGGTAGCCGAAACCATTTTGGGCGAGTCAATGAGTGCCGAAAAACTAGGTTTGTATCAACACTGGATCACAGACTTTATTAAAATACAAAAACATGGCAATTCCTTGTTTCAAATTCAGCCTATTCAACATAGCAAAAATTTTTGCAACTTGTCAGAATTAACACCACATTATGAAATTGATGATAATGAGATCAAAGTTATAAACAAAATGGAGTAAACAACTTTTTTATTATACTCAACCTCTTTGAAGACTTTAAAATGACCACAAAGAAGACTAAAATGACTATCGTTAAGTTATGGTTGTGTTTGTAATCATATTTCATTGTTAAACAGAAAATATGAATTGGTAAGATTTTAAGCAATTAAATAGGAGGTAATACACTGTATCTTCGTTGTAGAATGACCACATTTATGGCAGTAAGGTCCCAGAATGGTTATTTTGTGGTCCATCTGGTGAGATGTCCTGTTAGAGTCTGTGGGGCAATCCTACACCCTCCAACCCCTTACCACTTTACCACCCCCATACCATTGTTCTATTGTTTATTGTACTGTGCCATTATTCTATTGTTTAATTGTTTCATTGTTCTGTTGTTTCATTGTTCTGTTGTTTCCATTGTTCTATTGTTCTGTTGTTTCATTGTTCAATTGTTCTGTTGTTCCATTGTTTCATTGTTCAATTGTTCTGTTCCATTGTTCCATTGTTTCATTGTTCAATTGTTCTGTTGTTTCATTGTTCCATTACTCTATTGTTCCATTGTTCTGTTGTTTCATTGTTCCATTATTCTATTGTTTAATTGTTCAATTGTTCTGTTGTTTATTGTTCCATTGTTCCATTGTTCTGCCGTTTCATTGTTCCATTATTCTGTTTCATTGTTCCATTGTTTCATGAAAACATTGACCCTGAAAACAACTGTATTTTGTCTTTGCACTTTGAGCGTAACGTTTAACGTTGTATAAGCACTGAATGTTTTTGTGCTTTGCATTTGGTTTAATATCTGTTAAGAATAAACGCTTGTATTTTTAATAGTACGAATATGTACAGTACAATATTTATGTACATATTAAATTACTTCTGCATATGAAAATAGCAGTAAGCGCGTTTGTATATCTTTGAACAGATTTACGTTTCTTGGGCCATCGTACGAAATTGACAGATGAAATCTAATTTTTAAATTACCAGACAAGGCTTCAGTCTTCTAATGGCGCCGTTTCTGAGATGTAAATGATGATAATATCTCGCGGCGATTTTCCGTGATTTTGAATTTGGTATATATCTATTGTGCAGCAAATTCTACACCTCGAATTAATGGACATTGCTATATTCATCAATGTGAAGGTACATGAATATGTCATAACAGACAAATTCAAATTCGTTGGAAGAAGGCTACGGTTATATATGGACGTCTAGAATTGATTTTTTACGACGGCAGCTGACGATTAATTCAACGCCCTGCTGTGTCGCCAGTGACTACAACACTATTTAAAATATTTCCTGTGAGGACCTTGTTTTTGGCGTTTGTGTTGTTCCATCTGAACACTGAAGATGTAGAGATGATATAGCATTTGTTTAAAAAACACTTAAACTCATCGGCGTACGTTATCATAGTTCGGTATGGTCCTATAGAATTTCAGATTTTTATCACATCGCTGTGTCTGAAGGCCTATAGATATATATAAACAGACTGACTTATATTAGTTCAAAAATATCATAGCTATAATCCGTGACTCCTGTCGAGACGACTGCGTTTTGTCGTCTTGTGCACTGGTGAAATACAGTCTCCTTGCAAAAACAGTTATCTTTAAATGCCTTGTTACAATAATCACAAGCTTTCAACGCGAATTCGGGGCAAATCGTGTCCAGCAGGTGTTCGCTTTGCATTTCGAAACGATATCACGAATTTTGGAACACTACGAAAGTCAAAATCAACAAATTTAGGTGTAAATCTTCAAAAAGAACATAATTTTACTCGTTCAAGACGTCAAAGTTTCCCTAAAGCTTTATCCGACGAGTTAGGATTAGATGCCTATGATGAAAGTTTTGCGAAGAAAGCGAGCTCTTCGACTTTGCATTTGCATTCTGTTCTGACAGGTGGCATTACACACAATTTATCTTGCCGCAAATTAGCGAACGCGCATAAGCTAACTCATTCGCCATTTGACGTTTGCAATCAGCATACGGCTCTAAACAATCTGTCGCCTGCTCATCGCTGTTTTGACGTTGATGATTCATTTTCAAATCAATTGACATTGGATATTGCTGCGGATTTTGATGAAATTTCGTTTCCTGAAAATGTTCGTTCGTCGCACGCTGAACTAAATGAAAAGCGATGTGAGACAATTGCTTCATGTATAAAACAAAGTGTCCATTATCAAACTAAACATGACAATGAAAATATATTATTTGGCTTGTTAACAGCATCTGAACACACAGAAGAATCGTTGGCCCGAACTGGAAAGCACTTTGAAAGTTCTTTGTGCTCTGAACAAAATCAAAACCCGGCTCTTTGTGAAGTAGGTTCATCGTTTAACGAACTAGATGATCAAGACATAAAGGATCGCAGTGAAACTTTACTATTCGGCTTGTTAAAAGCGTCTGAAGCTTCAACGAAAGAATTGTCAAATGTAGATGAGACGGAAAAATATTTACATAATTCGTTTCTTAATTCTTTGGACAATTTAACGTTTAAGGAAGAAACGTTTGAAGCGAAGGAAGGCATCGACTCCTTAACCACGGCTGCAGACCAAGAAAACATACAGAATGCATTATCAAATTTAAATGTCCAACATTTGGATAACTCGTTTTTAAGCAGATTCTTACAAGAAGTAAACCGTTTGGAAGTTATTGATTCCGAAGATAACCAGTCGATCCGTAGTATTCCTGTACTTGATTTAACGGCGTTTACAGATAGTGACGTAGCGCGGCTAGAATCTCACATTCAAGGAACAGAGTTTTTAGTTGAAAACCTGGCAACTCAGGTCGAGGACGCTAAAAACGAAATTGAAATGTCTAAACAGAAACAAGAGAACGAGATTAATGATCTTATATCCTTGAATGAAGAAATGCAGACCATTTGGTCGGCAAAGGAAGCTGAAGTTCGCGAAATTTTGGATAGGTTTTCGACCTATCGCGATGCTGTCGAGGCTGACTCGAAGGAAAAAGATGAAGTATACTCTGAGGAGATTAACAAACGCGAAATGCTTATCAAGGATCTCCAGCTAACGAAAGATGCCCTTCAAGAAGAACTCGCAAGGCAGACTGGAGCATTAAGGGGGGTTCTCGATGATGTTCAAAATTTTGAGGCGAGCCAGGTTCAGCAACTCGGAGATGTTAATCAACTTGTAGCTTGTCTTTTGGAAAAGTTTTCTGATGAAGAAGCCAGCCTGGTTTGTCAGAGTATCAGCGTGAAACTTGAGACTTCCATTGCTACTATAAAAGAAAAAGATTATGCAAGGTGCGGTAATAATCGTGGTTTAAGCATTTTATCACTCATTGTTAAACATTAGAGTTATCCAGTATAAATAAAGTTAGTTTAGTTTAGGTTTCTCCCTGTGGTAACACTGGATCAATAAGATGATCCTTACTGGACCTCTAGGGAGAACAGTTTAGAACTGATAGAGCTATCCAGTATAAATAAAGTTAGTTTACTTTAAGTTTCCTCCTGTAGTAGTAAGACTGGATCAATAAGAGATGATCCTTACTGGAACTTTAAAAAAAGCAATTTATAACTGATTGAGCTATCCAGTATATGAAGTTAGTTTAGTTTGGTATGTTAACATAGTTTTCTGATGATTCACATATAGGTATATCAGTTGTTTGAAAATTAGTGGAACAGAAGCGCATTCGGAGGAATTTAAAAGAAAGTACAGAGACAGGAAATTGGGTAAAAGTTTCTCATCTTCTGTGGACGAAGGCACAGGGTACTCCATCCTTTCCTCATCTGATGGAGAAAGAAATGAATATATGTTTACTGACAATGCAGTCAATGGATCAGCTTTGAACAGCGAGCTTGTTAGTCAATTTTCTTCAGAAGATTTTAGAAGTTGTACTCCCATTGCTGCAGGAAATGACGAATTTTACGAGGTGAGTGGCAAGTAAATA
Source organism: Paramuricea clavata (assembly GCA_902702795.2). Lineage (NCBI taxonomy): Eukaryota > Metazoa > Cnidaria > Anthozoa > Malacalcyonacea > Plexauridae > Paramuricea > Paramuricea clavata. The sequence continues at coordinate 14,121 of CACRXK020007886.1, forward strand.
ATATTTGTGTAGATAACAGTTCGTTTTGAGGAAGATGAAGTAAGGCCTATGCACCAAAACCAATTTTGTGAAAGAATTGTATATTCTAATATATTTTTATTCACGAGATACATTGCTTCATACAAGGTTCAAAAAATTGGAACTATATTATATACACTGTCACTCATAACTTTTAATTATACCGTATTGTTATGTAAACTTAACGACAGTTCAAAAGTAATATCTTTTTTATGTCAGTATACAAGTCTTGTTTAAATTACCATTTACAGGTGATATTCCCATTAAGATATTTCGTGCGCTGTTATTTGCACTAAAATGTCAAGACCTGTTACAGAAAATGTTATAGGACCTGTTGCAAATGGACAGCAACTAATTTCTTAAGTGTATTATTGTAAAAAAAAGCGTGAATAATTTATTAATATTATTCATGAGAAAATAACTTTTATTAAGCTGTTGTGGTTTGTGGTTTGAAAAAAGATTGAAAACATTTCAAACCAGGGTCATTCATCATAAGAATGTTGAAAGGATTTTGTAGAAAGAAAATACGAATGTAAATTTTGTACATTTATTCGACCTGGCCAGGAGCAGTCGCGAAAAATTCAACTATAGGTCCTCTGGCAGGAATTAAACCTGCGGCCCTGCGACTCCGGTGCAGTGCTCTAACCAACTGAGCTACAGAGAGACAGTTGTCGAGCTCTAACCAACTGAGCTACAGAGAGACAGTTGTCGAGCTCTAACCAACTGAGCTACAGAGAGACAGTTGTCGAGCTCTAACCAACTGAGCTACAGAGAGACAGCTGTCGAGCTCTAACCAACTGAACTACAGAGAGACAGCTGTCAAGCTCTAACCAACTGAGCTACAGAGAGACAGTTGTCAAGCTCTAACCAACTGAGCTACAGAGAGACAGTTGTCGAGCTCTAACCAACTGAGCTACAGAGAGACAGTTGTCGAGCTCTAACCAACTGAGCTACAGAGAGACAGTTGTTGAGCTCTAACCAACTAAGCTACAGAGAGACAGTTGTCGAGCTCTAACCAACTGAGCTACAGAGAGACAGTTGTCGAGCTCTAACCAACTGAGCTACAGAGGCCAGTTGTCAAGCTCTAACCACAAATTTATTTTCCATCTACAAATCATGATACTCATTCATCAAGGTCGATTTGGACTACACAACGTTTGCCTAAAACTGTCGCATGCAACCTGCTTACAACTTGAGTTGTACTGTGTCACACAACTCGCCTGCGACAACGTATGTGAGTTGTATGTTGATTCACACAGTACAACTCAAGTTGTAAGCAGGTTGCAAGCGACAGTTTTAGGCAAAAGTTGTTGTGTCTAAATCAACCTTAAGCGTACCTACATTGGACCCAAGTCCAGGTTTAAATGATAAAAAACAAAATTTTTCTTAGACTTTGGAAGAGGACTTTGAAAGACTACTGGAAGAAGTGGATGAAATTGGCAACGAAGGATTGGTAGAAGGGTACATAACTAAAAAGGCAGTGGTGAAACTACTCGAAGATCAATGGTCCAAGTACCAGTTCCTCTGTAAGGAGAAAGACGCCGAGGTACAACATTGGATAAGGAAACATAAACAAGATGCCCAAAATTTCCAAAGTATTTTAGAAGAACAAGAAAGAGTAGAGGTGCGTTGTCCTCATGTACTGGAAATTTGTTTCAAAATCCTTACTGTGGTTATTATTAGCATGACAAAATTACTGGATGCTGATTGGTTGAGAGGAGTACAATTATTTCATTAATTGTACTGCAGTACAATTAATGATATTCCCACAACAAACAAAATGGCAGAAAAGTATTTTAAACACAAGCGTGAAATGAAATTGCCTTTGGGGGACTAGATGAAAATACGAACGAAAGCACCAAATTTTGCTTTAACAAAAGAACTAAATGAAAATACGGACAAAAGCACCAAAGTTTGGTTGAAAATCTGGCGGGACTGGGCTTTGGCGAGAGAATATATGATGTTGACATTGAGAAGTATCCAATTTTGTCATGCTAATAATAAACAAGTAATGGCGGCTCGTCCAATTTTGGCAAAATTTCCAAACATCACTCGTACTATTAATCCCTAATTGTACTCGCCATCGCATGATTACCTATACAAATAGTATGGAACTTAGTTGGAAATAGTATGGAGATCCAATTTTCATAGAAATTATAATTTCCATACTATGTATATAGTCATGGAAATAGTATGGATACACTATGGATTTAGTGGTGCAATCACAAATTCATAGAATGGACACAGATTAAGAACTTAAGTCATCCTTAATCTGTGGTATGGATTTCATTATTTTTTCCAGTGATCATTTCTGTCAGGCTCGTTCGCATCCTTCCTTTATGGGCCTTTGAATATTTTCTTTAATATTATAATTCTGATCTTAATAGCAAAATAACAAAGAATAATCTGTATCTTTAGGCAAAAAGCAGCGAATCCTTAGCCGAACTCCAGAGCGAGATGGACAAACTGCGGCAAAGGAATAGATTTCTTGAATCTGAAGTTGAATTCGCGAAGGAACAGGGCGAAGACGATGTTTGTTTCTTGAAAGAAAGTTTTCAAAAAGATCTGAGCGCTCAGCTAAGACGCCAGAGCCAATCATTTTTGACTGTAGAGGAAGACACGAGGTATGTGCTGAGACCAGTTTGGCTGGGTTTCACTAAGATGGGTTTTGTGTCTATGATATATTCGAATACATACATACATATATTATCCAGCTCACTCCCCAATGGGACTTTTCAGTGACCCATTACATCGATTATTACGCTTACTTATATTACCTACTTAGCCTACACGCGTAAAAACGCTCAGGTTGATGCAATACTGATGAAAACAGGATTGAACAATGTTTTGCTGCCCACATTGTTCACAGTTGTCAACAATATTGAACAATATTGTTACACCCGATTCAGGCTCAACAATATTGTTCAACATTGTTGACAAGTGTGAACAACGTGGGCAGCAAAACATTGTTCAATCCTGTTGAGCAGCGGGCTCGGCGTTTTTTTGCCGTGTAGACTAATTATCTTTACAACAATTGTGATATTACTTTCCTAACTGTGTTTATCCTAACCCACCCTGTCAACTTTCCCTGTGGGAGGAAACCTGAGCACCCAGAGAAAACCCACACCTTTCGGCAGAGCGTTGACTGACTCTTTACACATGAGTCCGTAGCGAGAATCAAACCCACGATCTCAGAGGCGAAACCTACGAAACCTACGTCTGACGCAACTATAAGCCTTCTGGCAGGAATCGAATCTGCATTTTTCAGTTGTATCCCTATTAATCCGAAGCTTTCTTGTTGATTTCCTTGCATTCATCTAGAAATCATTATTATTGTTGCTACTAGGGGCCAGCTTGCCGAATTGGAATCGAAGAACGAAGAGCTTGAAAAAGGCAACGAGGATTTGAGACGAGAAATTGAGGAGCACTGTACTGAAATCAAATCATGGGTCTCTGATATCTTGCGTGTATCTGATGAAGACTATAATGATGAATGTCATTCTATTACTGATGTTCTTGAAAAACTTCACCAGATTATTATTAAGAATAAACGCACTATGGATGAACTTCAAGAGGAGTTGAAAGAGTATAGAATGAAGGTTCACGAGCCTAGTACCCCTGATACCCTGAGTAGAAGCTGGGGCGGACATTCCTTGAATAGTATGGAACTACAGAAGGAACTCTGTCGTAATTGCAAGCAAGCGAAATGGCAACGTGTTTTGATGGGAAGCTTTGATCTGGTCGACTCAGCTTTAGTAGTTAAACAGGACGAGGTTGAGAGATTTGTTGATAAGCTAAGCGTAGATGACTCCAAGTACCGAAAGAGGCGTTCGTTGAAGGACAGTTTAGAGCTAGCAGATGATCAGTTGGAGCATCTACAGCGGCTTAGTCGGCAAGAGTTTGGTTCTTTAGAAACTTTGGGTGAGGATAGCTTGGAGGAGAGTGATGGAAGGAATTCTGCTGAAAATGATGTTGTAGATGGCCAGAGTGATTCTAAACTTGGAGATGATACTTGCCAAAGTAACGCTGAATATGAAGACGAGGTGTCAAATGGCCAAAGTAATGCTGACTTTGAGGGTGGTCAAAGTAATGCTCAGTTTGGAGATGAGATGTCAAATGGCCTTACTAGTGTTGAATTTAAAGATGCGATATTGCATGCTCGAGACGAGAACAATTCTACAGATAGTACAGACAAGAATTCTACAAGCAATGGAGCTAGGGATACTACAGAAAACTCTGATGAATGTTGGAAAAATATTCATGTCAGTCCAAGACTATCGACGCAATATTCTATACAGACTGACCCTGAATTTACTGGTTTACATAAAGAGTTGAACCGTGAAAATGATGAATCAGGAGAAAAAGAAAATATAAGAAATGGTCCGGTGAGAGCAAATGACGAAGATCGCGAATTAGAAATGATTTGTGAGGATGTGGATGACGAGCAATGGTTGATAGATGAGGATAGCAAGGAACATGAAGAGGATCAAGATAGGGTAAATGTGGTGAATCTTTATCGATCCCTTGTTGATAGCCCACTGCCTAAGGATGTTGTCGATGGAAGGAAGGGTGATGGATTTGATGGTGAATCTGGTGAACAAAATGGTGAATGTGGTGATCAAACTGGTGGTAAAGCTGGAGAATTTAATCACGATGACAATCAGTCGATAGTTCCCGCTAATGTTCCTTTTCCGATACCAAAAATAATCGTAGGAAAAGATTTTAATGACAATTTTCTTGAAACACAAGAACAAGAGAGTAGCAATGTCGAAGAGAATTACTTCAATGAAATATCTGAAATACCGAATGGGGAATTTGATGGTGAATCCAGTGATCAAAATGGCGAATACACTGATCAAATTGGTAAATCTGATGACGAACCTGGCTGCTGTAACTTGAATTTTTCCATTCCAAAGGACGAAGGAATCCTAATAGATGGGTTTGAATTTAAAGAGAATCTCCAACCTGTATTAAAAGATGAAATTATTATAAAAAATATTGTTAAACCTCAAAGTAAGATCTCAAAATCCTGGTCAATTAGCACGGAACCGAAAAATTCTACATTCCAATTTGTGGAGAACTCTGGTGATGGAACAGTTCCCTCTACAACTTGCGAGCATTGTAGCGAGAATCTTGAAAATTTTAAAACGAAATTAATGGAGGTAATCTCCAACCAACGCAAAGACGAAGAAAATAAAATTTGCAGAGAACTGGAAGAGACTAAATCGGAGTTACGAGAATTTCAAAGCGAATACGAGAAATTGGATAAGCTTTGCGACGATTATCGGAATTATGTTGATGAATATTCTGGGAATTTAAAACGTAAAAACGAAGAGTTAAGCAAGCTTAAACTTGGTACCGGAATTATGAGAACTGAAATCGAGTGGTTGAGACAGGCGCTTGGAATTACTGGAAGTTACGTAGAATTTTAGAATTGTATCTACAGTATATGTTAAAACATTTATTAACAGTGTATAGGATTGCACATAATTATTTATCAAACTATTCATTATTCATGAGCACGACATAATGAAAACTAACACCGTATCATTATATTATACCACCGTAATAAACGGCCATAAATTAAGTCGATTTTTGAATTGATTTTCTGTAACTGTTTCATCTGAGACAAAGTCGTTTATTTTGGTGATTCTAAAACACCTTTCTTCTTTTAATAGAATGTTCCATTGTCTTTTCATTGTTTTGAAAATCCCACTGTTCTTCATGCCATCCAGTTACGATCCAGTGATCAAAATGTTCCATTGTCTTTTCATTGTTTTGAAAATCCCACTGTTCTCCATGCCATCCAGTCATGATCCAGTGATCAAAATGTTCCATTGTCTTTTCATTGTTTTGAAAATCTCACTGTCCTTCATGTCATCCAGTCATGATCCAGTGATCAGAATGTTCCATTGTCTTTTCATTGTTTTGAAAATTCCACTGTTCTCCATGCCATCCAGTCATGATCCAGTGATCAAAATGTTCCATTGTCTTTTCATTGTTTTGAAAATCTCACTGTCCTTCATGCCATCCAGTGATCAGAATGTTCCATTGTCTTTTCATTGTTTTGAAAATCTCACTGTTCTCCATGCCATCCAGTCATGATCCAGTGATCAGAATGTTCCATTGTCTTTTCATTGTTTTGAAAATCTCACTGTTCTCCATGCCATCCAGTCATGATCCAGTGATCAAAATGTTCCATTGTCTTTTCATTGTTTTGAAAATCTCACTGTCCTTCATGCCATCCAGTCATGATCCAGTGATCAGAATGTTCCATTGTCTTTTCATTGTTTTGAAAATTCCACTGTTCTCCATGCCATCCAGTCATGATCCAGTGATCAAAATGTTCCATTGTCTTTTCATTGTTTTGAAAATCCCACTGTTCTCCATGCCATCCAGTCATGATCCAGTGATCAGAATGTTCCAATGTCTTTTCATTGTTTTGAAAATCTCACTGTTCTCCATGTCATCCAGTCATGATCCAGTGATCAGAATGTTCCAATGTCTTTTCATTGTTTTGAAAATCCCACTGTTCTCCATGCCATCCAGTCATGATCCAGTGATCAGAATGTTCCATTGTCTTTTCATTGTTTTGAAAATCTCACTGTTCTCCATGCCATCCAGTCATGATCCAGTGATCAGAATGTTCCATTGTCTTTTCATTGTTTTGAAAATCTCACTGTTCTCCATGTCATCCAGTCATGACCCAGTGATCAGAATGTTCCATTGTCTTTTCATTGTTTTGAAAATCTCACTGTCCTTCATGTCATCCAGTCATGATCCAGTGATCAGAATGTTCCATTGTCTTTTCATTGTTTTGAAAATCTCACTGTTCTCCATGTCATCCAGTCATGATCCAGTGATCAAAATGTTCCATTGTCTTTTCATTGTTTTGAAAATCTCACTGTCCTTCATGCCATCCAGTCATGATCCAGTGATCAGAATGTTCCATTGTCTTTTCATTGTTTTGAAAATCTCACTGTTCTCCATGCCATCCAGTCATGATCCAGTGATCGGAATGTTCCATTGTCTTTTCATTGTTTTGAAAATCCCACTGTTCTCCATGCCATCCAGTCATGATCCAGTGATCAGAATGTTCCATTGTCTTTTCATTGTTTTCAAAATCCCACTGTTCTCCATACCATCCAGTCATGATCCAGTGATCAAAATGTTTCATTGTCTTTTCATTGTTTGAAAATCCCACTGCTCTCCATACCATCCAGTCATGATCCAGTGATCAAAATGTTGTCTTTTCATTGTTTTGAAAATCCCACTGTTCTCCATGCCATCCAGTCATGATCCAGTGATCAAAATGTTCCATTGTCTTTTCATTGTTTTGAAAATCCCACTGTTCTCCATGCCATCCAGTCATGATCCAGTGATCAAAATGTTCCATTGTCTTTTCATTGTTTTGAAAATCTCACTGTTCTCCATGTCATCCAGTCATGATCCAGTGATCAGAATGTTCCATTGTCTTTTCATTGTTTTGAAAATCTCACTGTTCTCCATGTCATCCAGTCATGACCCAGTGATCAGAATCTTCCATTGTCCTTTTATTGTTTTGAAAATCCCACTATTGTCCTTGCTATCCAGTCACTGATTGTTGTGACATGTTTATAACATCTGTAAAATGCCAATTTATTAGCGACGCCAATACAACTTTAATCAAAACTTTGTTATCAGTAAAAAGGCAGCTGTAGACATAAGACATTAGCAAAATTTA